>JAGFNQ010002660.1:0-69435 GCA_024364735.1 Boesenbergia rotunda
CCTATACAACTACAAATTTATTATCTACCAACTTAAATCAGATGTATTTAATGGTTAACAGAGACCCTGAAATTTTCCCAGTAGAGGCACACGGTGTACCTGAAATTACTTGATTTCAGGCCCACCCTGGGCCTGAAATCACTTGATTTCAGGCCCACCCTGGGCCTGAAATGGATCTATTCAGGCCCAAACTGGGCCTGAATTGAAGTGATTTCAGGCCCACCTTGGGCCTGAAAGGTTTTATTTCAGGCCCTCCTTGGGCCTGAAATATTTTTATTTCAGGCCCGCCGTGGGCCTGAAATGATTTATTTCAGGCCCACCGTAGGCCTGAAATCATTTTATTTCAGGCTCACCGTGGGCCTGAAAAGTTAAGTTCATGCTCACCTTGGCCATTAAATAAAATAATGATTTATAGATTAATATTCTATATTTATCTACAAGTTGTGACCAAATCTTGTAATTTTATTTAATTATTAATCTTTAGAATTTGAAACAAGTTTTTTAAATTTATGGTAGAGATAATCCATCTTACTAAGTCAATACAGAATGCATACCAATTTTCAATTCCTTCGAGACCATTAAGTCATATTTTCAAATTATGTATTAGAAACCCACTGATGGACCTTCGATACTTGGATATATATCAGTAGTTTGAGTTAACCAAAGAGATGTTATTTCTGGTGTGCAAACTTAGTCCAAATCATTATGAATTATGTTTTCTTACCGTATCAGTTGGTACACTACATTGCAGCAACTCGATGTGAATCAACATCACACAATTGTTTTGTTTTTCTAGACAATAAATTATATTCATACAAATTACACAATTTCTATACAAAGGGAGCTGAATCACCAGCAAAGGATGTTTTTTTACAACATTATTTCAAGAGATTGACAGTCTCATGTTTTACAATACATGTCTCCTATAATATTTACTGTCAGATCAAATCTCATTTTTGTCATATCTCCTTGTTTGAAATCCATCTTCTCATCGTATAGGAGACATCGGACGTATTGCATAACAAAGAAGGCATAGTCCACGCTGAAAATAACAAACAGTATTTCTGATTTCAATAAGTGGGGTAATAAAATACTTTGATGATTTTAAAATGTTCAAACTCTTCCTCACTGACCTATGTTCTTGTTGGGGACATTTTTGTCTGACGGAGGGCCATTTGTCCAAGGGATGATGACTTTGTAGATATGGATGAATAGTCGTAAGTTCCTCGCGAGTATATTGTTTAAGTTCTTTTACCTGTCAAATATATCATGAATTTCAATGACATTTTTTACCAAATACACAACAACAACAAAGCCTTATCCCACTAGGTGGGGTCGGCTAACATTTTTTACCAAATGATGAACATATATATGAATAAAGGTAGGTAGCTCACCGCTGAGTCAAAATCATGCTTATATTTACGACCACTAGCAAGAGAATTTAAATGAATGAAAGTCATTGGTTCTATATCCACTGCCAACAAGTGAAAGTGTGTATTATCACTGCACAAAGGTATTAAAATATATCTAAACCCTTGTTCTATCATATCCGTCTTCATCACTTGTTGCATGGAAAACTTTCTTGACGATCTTATTGAAGCCTAAATAGTTGCAAAATCAAAATTATTAATAACCACATCATAATACTAGGTCTTCTACAATCTATTAATTCATACTAATTTACATCACTTACTGTGAAGAAGGTTGAACAATATATTGACTTGTTGTATGGTCTACCAGATGTGGATGCTCCTCTAAATAACATTTTACAGAAGGCATCAATGACCTCGCCTTTTGTAAAAACCTCTCCATTGAGGATTTGTAAGAATGAATGCAATTTCAAAGCAAAGGGTGCATCCTCCCAGATAAATTCATTATCCAACCTGCCAAGTTAATTGATAAGATTATATATTAAAGCCCCAAATATATTAACTAAACTATGTTTCATAACTTACTTTAGGTTCTCCAATTTATTTATCACGTAGGCCACTTCTTTATCTTGATTTTCTTCTTCGACTTCATAAAATGCTTCTTCACAAACTACATCGATACAATTTAGACCAAACTAATTAATGACCAAATTCAATAAATTTGACGTAATTTATATGAAAATAACTCACATACATCAATGCCTTGTTGCCTCATTTTGTATAGTTCGAAGGTCCTTCTTTTCTCCTCCTCTATATCTTCTTCAGACATGACTTCCATTACAGTAATGGTTTCTCTTGCTTCATCCATATCCTCCTCACTAAGTTTCCTTTTTCCCTTGTCCATGACATTTGATATTTGTTCCTTTCTCCGCTTCCCCTTATGTAATAGTTGGTGTTATACTGGACTCTCAATTGGAGTATCCCTGTAATCATACCGAGTTCGGTCACGTCCTCTCCTTGTTCTACAAGATACTGGATCAGAAAGAGGACTGACTACAGGATAGCTTTCTTGAGCCTCCATGCCCTTTTTTTCAATAATTGAAAGTAATTCCTTAACCCTTTCATTCAAACATATATTCTCCTCTGTTAGCTCCTTGATTAGAGTGTCTTTAAGAATGCATTCACCACATGGCCTTACATCTTCTGTGTCATGTCCTTGTGATGTCTCCATTGCCCGTGGAATGTCATCCCTAATCTCAAGGTTCTCAAACAATGTGTTTTCATGTAGGTTAGGAATTATTTCAACAATCACCTGTCAATTACCAAGTATACAAATTTTACTGCCTCTATTTCAAACTAACATAGATAAACTAACATAGATCACAGTTTAGAATAATTACCTCTTCGGACCTGATTTGGTTGACAAGGTCCCTCACCCTACTAATATGCGAAGGAATATTCCTCCACTTATTTATTTAGAGTCCTTCAACATTGTATGGTTTTTGAATGGGTACATGCTCCAAAAACCATGCCTACACAAAGTTTTCCAGACAATTACATTAATGACAGCAAAATATTATAAAATATAATTTAGGTAAATTCTACTCACTGCCAAAAGCCCAGCAAATCCCTTTACGTAAGGGAGGTTGGTGGTCCTCTGGTTTCCTTGACTTGATGAAAATAATTCCTCAATCTTAGGTAATTGGGGAGACAAAAATTTATGGATAGCTTCCACCCAGTTGAATCTACCAAGATTGTCATAATCATCTACTATATCTACAAGTCCTAGAGGGACCTTATATGTACTAGACAAAAATAAAACACAAACAAATATATACAAAATATAAAATTTACAAACTAATAACACATCATCCTCTGATTCAACACTTTTAGAATAATGTTTAAGTAAGTCCTCAATTCTTGTTCTGGTAGGTTGTTTTTCTTTTGAGAAGTAAGTACGATAGAGGTCACCCGATGCTTCAGTTGAATTAATAGGGACTGAAACTCCACGGTCCACTATACCCAGTACCAAAGCAACATCTCGTCTGGTGAACGCAACCGGTACACCTGAAACAATTAAAATATTTAGTTATCATCAACAATATAGGCTTCAACTTATTTCTTTTTGGGCCTGAAATGAATTGAATTCAGGCCCAACGTGGGCCCGAAATGATTCATTTCAGGCCTACCGAGGGCTTGAAGTAAATTCACTTCAGGCCCTCGGTAGGCCTGAAATAAAATCATTTCAGGCCTACCGAGGGCCTGAAGTGAATTTCACCTTAAATTCACTCATTTAAATTGATCAAATATCAATCATTTAAGGCCAACTATATCTAAGTTTTATCTTACTATAGATATTGTTTATAATTCATAATTAAAACTATTACCTGAGAATTTAAAAACTTGCGAGGTTGAATCCCAACTTTCAAATATATTAACCAAAATTCCCCGGATATGCTGCAATTCTTGAATGTCCAAGAAAATACTGAAGGGCGACTCTTTGATTTTCGCAATGTGTTGATCATTTAAAATTTCAAATGCTTCAACAAAATGTTTAAAATGGCCTAAAACACTGCACCAATGTAATTTTTTCCCAAACTCATCTAAACCCTACAGTTTTTATACATTACAAATTTATTCAGCAAAAATAAGTATAAACAATATCACAAGCAGTGTTTATTCAGCAAAAAAAAAGTATAAACAATATCACATACCTTGGTAATTAATGCCAATGAAGAAGACGATGAACCACCCATAGACCTTTTTCCTGCCATTATGATAAAAATCAACCCTGCAGAAACCCTAAATCCTACTTTGATAGTGCCGAGCAGTATCAACCTCAACATTAACACTTCAAGCCGCCTCAGGATCACACACTACCACTTTCCTGTATAGGAGCCTAGGTTTTGGTTGGACGGAGGGATTCGAGGGAGTAGCAAGCGACTAAAGCACAACTAGGGCACGCACAATGTCCTCCTTCAACAAAACCATTTACGTTGTTGCAGTGAGAGAGAGAATGGCCAAAAATTCTACTACCTTGCCATCCGAACCACATATTATTATTTTACTGCAAAAGTGGTTCGGATGTCTCGAAAATGAGAATAGAAAAGGTATTTTGTGGCGCCAAGGGTATAATAGGAAGTTCACTTAAAGGGTTGCGCCCTTTGGTAAAATAGAAACCATGGAACGCCCTTTGGTAATTTCGAATTGTTACGTATGCCCTTTGGTAAATTGCCGAAAAAAATACCTTATAATGTGTTATAATTGTGAACAGAACTGTAAATATTTATAAGGGTGAAGCCCTGTATAACTCTCCTTGGACTTCAACCCGAGGGTCATCGAGAGGTTTTTACTTTTTTTTTTACTATTTATCATCATCTATCTTCTACATTGTTCAATTTTTTTTCTTGATGTTCTGTATTACTAGCTCGGGGCTTTATTTTATTAATTTTCATTAAAAAAACATTTTAGCCCAGCCATAATATAAATCCAGGCTCCACCATTGGGTATTTGAAAGATTACATAGATGCTCTTTCCCTATACTATAGCCCGGGAATATACTTTATTAATTAAAGTAACAGATAATAATAGTCATTCCAAATAATTTAGTATTGCTAATCTTCCAATTAAATATAGACAAATAAATCATAAAAGATATTTTATCTTAATCAAGGTTCTAAAATTCGCTAGGCACTAGTCGGGCGCTAGACTAGCGCCTAGCGCCTAGGCCGCCTAAGCGGGGATTAATCGGCGCTAGGCGGATTAATCGGTATCAACATAAATTACATAATTAACATTATAACATAATAAATCACATATTATAACTCCAAGTCCAACACAATAACATCAAATTTAAAATGAGTTTAAACTTCAAAATTGCATAACTAATAAAATATCATAGTCACTCAAAACACAAACTCGAATTTAAAATGAGTTCAAACTTCAACATTACACTAATAGAATTTATTCTACTTCTTCTTCTCCATAATTTTCAACAACTTGGTCTTCATCGGACACAAACTCAATATCATTATTGTGTTCCTCCTCTTCTTCTTCAGATTCAAAATCATCTTCATGAAGTTCTCTTACTCTAGAGCTTCTTCGGGGTTGTAGATTTTCATCTGCTCCACTTGCTTCATTAACCAGTTGTCATGTGAGCCCAGAATCTAGTTCAACTTCATCATCTTCCCCACCATCCACAATCTAACCTTGTGCATTTGAAGCATTTTTTGCAAGAAGGACATCCACATTTCATTCTTTTTCTCTTTTCGGTTTGTTCAACAATCTAGCATTAAATTGGACAAATACTAGATTGTTCAATCTGTTGACATCCAACCTGTTTCTTTTCTTTGTGTGAATCTAAAAAAAAAGAGTAAATATTAAAATTAGTAACATGAATATAATAATATATACTTGACTTTAATTAAAGAATAAAGACTTAAAGTTTTAAAACTTACTCCTTCAAATGTACTCCAATTTCTTTCACACCCAGATGCACTTGTAGTTAATGAAAGTATCCTCAATGTCACTCTTAGCAAGTTAGGTGTGTGAGCGCCGTATGTACTCCACCATGCACATGGATCAAATGTATCATCATTTTTTTCACATGCTTTTGCTGCCAGTGTTTTCCCAAATAACCCAGTCTTGTCTCTATATTTTGCAAATTCCTTGTTAATAATTGTATCTTGTAGATCCAACTCATTCGCATGCAAAATTTCTATACATTCAAAAATCCCCATCGCAACCTCCTCATAAAGAGCAATAGAACTATCTTTATAGTAAGAATAGGGATTTAACAAAAAAGCAGTGGTATGCAATGATGTATCAAGTCTATCCTTCATTTTTGACTCAATAATTGCTATGATAGGCTGATAATTTGATTCCACATTGTTCAGGGCAACCTTGATATCTTCTTTAGCTTGAAGAAACTCCCCATATAGAAACCCCATCGATGGCTTTCTATCTCCATCTACCAATCGAAGAACTCTAACCAAAGGAGCAAATATTTTCAAACAAAGTGTTACACCATTCCAAAAACTCATGCTCATCACAGTAGAGTAAGCCAATTTTCCTTTATTTGTCTTTGACCATTTACATGTCTCCCACATATCACTTGTAAACATGGCCCTTAAACTTGCTTTTTTTCAATCAAACTTTGCAATGTGAGAAAATTTTATGCAAACCTAGTAACTCCTGGCCGGACTATGTCTCTTTTCTTCGTGAAACTTCTCATCAATGACAAAGTCTTATGGTGAGCATAAATGAAAATAGTAAAAGATTTGGATTGGTCAATAACCTTTTTATATCGTGGAAGTTTGCCAATACTTTCAAGCATGAGATTAATAGTGTGAGTTGCACATGAACTCCAAAAGATACCAGGTCGCTTTTCTTTCATCAATTTAGCTGCAGCCATATTGTTGGTGGCATTGTCTGTTACAATCTGAACAATATTCTGAGCTCCTACTTATTCAACACACTTGCCAACATACTCAAAAATAAGTTCAGCTGTATGTGCCTCATCTGAAGACTCCTTGGACTCTAAAAATGTAGTACCTTCCTTGCAATTAACACACAAATTTAAGATACTTCTTCTTTTTCTATCACTCCATGCATCTGTCATGATCGAGCATCCATTCTTTGCCCATTCTTCTTCATGTTTCTTCAGCAGTTGTTTTGTTCTTTCAACTTCGGCTTTTAACAGTGGTTCCCTTAGTTGATATTGAGTTGGAGGCTTGAATCCTGGTCCAAATTGACCCACTGCTTTCATTAGTTGCTTGAAGCTATCATTATCAACAGCATTGAATGGGATTCCATTTTCATAAACCCATCTCCCAACATATTGTTGAACTTGTTGAGTTCTCTCCTTGAAAAGAGCCTCATTTATATTTTTTTGGCGAAGCACTTTACTCCCACTTGAACTTACATTTTCTGGAGCAATTGCTGATGCAAATCTATCTATGGGGCCAAGAGAAAGAGGTTTTTTAGATGAATCTATCCCTTCAATTTCAGAACCTTCTTCTTCATCAGGAGAAATAGTCACCTCTGCTCTACAACTTTGTTCTTCTATTATTTTGTTCTTCTTTCTGTTCCTCCCTTCTAAAATAGCTTGTTTGCACTTGTTTTTATCTTCTTGAGATGCTTTTCGACAACCAGATACATTTCCAGGTATATTTCCAATGTACTCCTTAATCCTGTATACTCCTCCCGACATTATTTTTCCACACAACTTGTATTTAATTTTGTCGAGATTCTTAGGATCAATCAACATCCCAAACTCCCATCCAATATCATTTGACTTTCTTCTAAGAATCCCGTATTCAAGTTGAGTAACTGATGCCGTCGAAGATGAATTACTTGCCATTGTAGAGCAGAAATAACCTGAAAAATAATTTAAAAACAAATTTTAGAATTTTAGAATCATTAATAAATTATAAAAAATGATATATAAAATATAAATGTTAAATATAAGCTTTAAATATAAATTATATATAAAATATATTTTTTTTTTAATTTTAAATATAAATTTTTGAATAAGAATATGATTTATAATTAATAAATATGATTTTTAATTTAAATTTCTATTTATTTAAGGAAATGTTTAAAATTTTAAATAAAATAAATTTAAAAAATTTAAAAAAAAACAAGCCGGTGCAGGCCGCTCTCGGCGCCGTCGGACCTGTCGCGGGAAGCGTCCGGCGGTGCCGGCAGCGTCGCCGGAGACTTCTGGCGGTCCCGGATGTCTCCGGCGACAAATCCGGCGACGCCGAACGCTTCTCGCGACGCGTCCGGCGGCGCCGAAAGCGTCGGGGGACGCTTCGGGCGGCGCCGGACACGTCGCTGGAGCCATCCGGCACCGCCGGAAGTCTCCGGCGACGCTTCCGGCGCCGCCGGAAACGTCCCTTGACGCTGGAAGCGTAAAAAAAAAAATTAAACTGTAAACACATACCTGCGGCGCGCGACGGCGAGCGAGTGATACCGGAGGAGGCAGCGGTGACGGCAAGCGATACCGGAGGAAGCAGCGGCGACGTCGAGAGATTCCAGAGGAGGCGATGGAGGTGGCAGATGAGTGAGAACAAGAGGTTTAGGGTTTAAAAAAAAATAGAAAAGGAAACAAATCGCGCTTTCCAAATCGCGATCCGACGCTTCGACTGCGCGTCGCGCCGCTTAGGCGCCGCACAGGCCGCCTAGGCGGCCCGTCCGCCTAGCCTGGCCGCGGACCTTGTATTCGCGGTGGAAGGCTGGCGTCGAGCGGCTAGGCGGCGCCTAGGCGCCCGCCTAGCCCGAAATTTCAAACACTGATCTTAATACACTCTTAATATTAGGAAGATTAAATATCTAATGAGAAATTTTATATCCACTAAATATTAATCCTAAAATCTATTACTATCTATATATAGATAGTGACCGTGGCAACGCGTGGGAAACCGTGGGGACAAAAAGAAAATGTATTTCAGATTGATCATTACAGGAAATTGTATTTCATAACTTCATTTCTCAACGTTTTACTCTTGAGTATTTTTCACTCCCTATCAATGACTCACTATCAATAATCAATCATTTTCGAATGTCACATTGTTGACAACTATATTGTTAATTATAAATATTAAGGTATTATCAATTTTGTTATGAAAATGATGGTTTTGAATTCTATTTTAAATGTAAACAATTGATTGTGTAAAAAAATTAAATATCTACTTACTTGTTTCCTACCTAATCTGATAGGAGCTTGGCTTTTGCTAATTAAATTTTTAAAAAATCAAGTAACTCACAAGCTATAAAAATTAGGTCAATATATAGCAAACTCAACTAAATCGAGATTGAAATATTGTGGAAAACTTAAACGTAATGATGGAATGTTCAGTAAATGTTAAGCACAACAAGAAAAGTCATGGAAATTTTTTAGAAGTTTTGACATTTTTGAAAATAGCTTTGTCTCACTGTGTTAGTTCTCTTGTCAAAATCATCTTGGTGGTGAGTTATGATTGGGATACGAACTATTGAACTTTGATTAAGAATTTGATCATGTTTCGTACGGAACCTATGAATTGAAATTTGAGTATTGAGAGAATTATGTTCATCCACAAAAGTAGGAAAATTCAATTAAATAAATCTCAATTGTTATTTCATCCAATATTTAGAAAAGAAAAAAAAATTAACGATGTTGGGTAATGTAAAACCTTAAACGAACATCTCGATTTCATGAAAATTTTTAACCGGCCACCAAGGTAAATTGGAAAGTGCTCGTGGTGGCCGATCCAGAAGCTTAGCGTCCCAAGGTTCGCGTCCCATTTGAAAGAAAAATTCCTACAACATACGTCGTAGCTAATGATCGAATCACGAACGTCTAAGATAATGACTAATCGCTCTTCCACTGATTGTTAGAAAAGAGAGCATACACTGAATCTATCCATCTAATCATGTGTACTTGTATTTTGGCCTTCAAAATAAGGTATCATAATTAAATTCTCCAATGATAAAGAATTTAAAATTCGAAACTCAGCTATTATATGTTATCAGAAAACTTCTTCTTAATAGGTAGCGAACCGAAGAATGCTGATTGTTAGGATGTGTTTCCATATATACATTCTTGATTTACTCTTACGGTCGATAGAAAATTTCCGTAAGACTAGATCGTCATGTCAAATTCGACGTTATCTGACTTGGTTAATCATTTATGTATAGTTATATTGTGATCCCTACTAATTGGTACAATTGGTATATGTATGAATGATTATTTTAATAAATTTTGATATCAATTCTCAACAACAAATATAAAATATCCCGTTAAGTATCGATCTCTCCTATATAAAAGACCCATCAGTAAAAATCATGATTTATTCTCTCTGGACACTTTGAGGCCGGGACCAGAGGGCCGCTAAGGTGACGATTCCACCTTTTACATCTCCTATATAAATGATCATTATGCTATATTTAATTAAGGAATTGACGATATTTAAACCGTCTGACATTAACATAGTTTTTTTTTTCTCTAATGTCTATTTGTATTTCCAATATGAAACATTTTTGTGTCATATGCATGGTTAGAACATAATGACCACATAAAAAAATATTTGGCTTCCAAATTACTTGATGATTCCATTAATCGGAATCTAAAGGTCCATCGTAGCTCCGGTGCAGTTTCTGGAGCAGGATTTAGTTGGTTAACGGGACAGAGTTGCTATAACAGAATAAGAATTTGAATTTCGATAAAGTTGTTAAAAAAAAATCATTCCAATGGTAACTATAATTTTCTGATGTCTTAGCTTTGGGGTTAGGAGCGTTGAAAATGAATGTATTGGTGTATAAGAATATCTTTTTAATTTTTTTTAGATATTTAAAGAGTGAATCTCATTATCAATAATGAATTTTTTTAATAGATAATTGACTTAAGAATATTAGTTGATGGATGTCCATGCGTTTCTGATTTATCCTTAATAATAGATAGAAAATTTTTATAGGGCCAAATGAATCGTGCTAAAAATTAATCTATGTATACGATGTCAATAAAAAAAAAAAATAAATGTCCATGATAACTTTATATTTTGTATAACTTATACAAACCTTTAGAATATTAAATCAATTTCACCTCACCAAATATTGTTAAAATAAACCCTTGTCTGCTTTTTGAGCCTCCCATTCAGATGATTTCATGCATGACCCAACACTCTAATTTTTATTTTATTTTTAAATTATTTTTTTAATAAAAGTTTTGGTATGGGGTAGATGGATGATGATGCAGTGAATTAGGGTGCTAATATTTTATAAGTCAAACAAATACCTACTTAATTACTTTTGATGGTTTTACCATTAATTTCACTAGTCAACTTAATAGTTCTCATCAAAATACAATTCAAATGATTGTTGATGAAGCTTCCCAAATCATTAATTTAAGCAAATGATCATTAGATTAATTACTTAAATGAGAGTAAAATATCTACTAGTACAATTGATCGTCGATCGGAGACATCAGTACAAAGTAGAATTGTTAAGAGACATGTGAATATAGTTTTGCTCAAGGAATCATAGTAAGGCTAATCTAGGGGGAATGTAGAGATGAAACACTAATCCTTTATAATTGATGGATCATTAAATATTAATCTCAACAAAACCCTAAATAAATTGACACTCATCGATTGACCGAAATGCCAATAAACAGAAGAACAAATTTGTGGTCAAATGACAATAAAATATAATCTATTTGATGAATAATTTATATAATTTCCACACGTTGTAAACACAAATCATTGTTACAGTGATGTGCTTGACTAATAATATAATAATTCGAAAGTGAGAGAATGGTATCAAAATTGAATTGAATGATTCAAACGATAAAATCCAAAATTAAAAAAAGAAGTCTGTCTGGTAAAAATAATGTGAGCCAAAGTCTAAATAATACAATTCAGAGGGGAAGCTTTTAGTTTGCCCCTTAGAGTTTGTAGTTTTTTTTTTAAATGCGCTTACTTTTAACTAGCGGTGTCTGTTTGATTCAAACTAAATTAAATTAGATCACACTAAATTATTCTATACTGAATGTTTAAGAAATTAGACTCGTATAATTTTACCTCGATAAGCATAAACTAGTAATTATTGTCACATGCGAACACTAAAACTAAAATTAAGTTATATGATTATTTTTTAGAAATAATTTAGTGAACAAACTTATTAATTTATTTCATATAAGAGTGATGGATACTAGAGTTCATAAGTGACGTGACCTGATCAAAAATTTAGGGTAAAAGTCAAGTAAAGGTATATGTCAAAAGAGGTCGGATAACACCTCCAATTCGGTTCATCAGACTATTTCAGCTTGAGCCATGATTCCTTTATCTGAACGCTCGACTTGGTTCATCTCCTTCAACTCAGTTCATCCCACTCTTTCAACTTGAGCCATAATTCCTTCAGCTTGGTTCACTTAACTCCTTTAGCTTGGACCATGATTCTTTCAACTCAATTCATCAAACTCTTTTAGCTTGGGTTATGGATCCTTCAATTCGGTTCACCTGATTCTTGTATTTCGATCACTCGACTTGGTTTGTCTTCTTCAGCTCGATTCACTGACTCCTTTAACATGATCACCCATGGCGGAGGACCTACATCTTACTTGGTTTGTGATTTGTTGTACCGTTTCTCTAGAGAAATAGGGTAACGTATATGTTTCTCCCGGAAGGCATAGATATCGTAGCGTTTCTTCATGAAGACATGGACAAACACATGGATAATATAAAGACACAATTACAATCCTATATAAAGTTGCCCACTCGCACGGACATAGATACCGTACACAATCATATGAACTTTTCTACTCCATAGTTCTTACTTTTCCATAGTCTCTGTGCTAACTTAAGTATCAGAATGGTAACACTACGTCCAACCCACGACGACCATTCTAATATATGTTTGAGTGCTGTAGATCTCCTCGACATTTTCTTCATCACCAAAACATTCAAGATCTTCACCTCCAAAGTTACCTCTCGTTGACTTGCCAATTGACTGCGATCTCAGACAGAAACAATATAAATCATGTCTTATATTATCATGTCACATGTAACATTGTCAATTCAAAAATTGATTAGGATTCCAATAGTTTAAGGGTGCATTTTAAGAATTTGGAAACAATAGGAAGGTACTCGAGAAAAAAAAACAGTAGTGTGGGAAGAGGGTGCAAAATGAAATTCCCCCAATTCGAGGTACTCCAAAAGGTTAAACTTTTGTTTGTTTGCCAAATTTTTCGATCTAGAATGGTCATAAAATAATAATTTATTTCCCTAAAATTTGTTCCAATCGGGACACGCCATTAAATTTGTCAACCCCGCAGCCTTCATAATGGAATGGTCTCCTCTTTCTCTGCTGCTCTCACTGGAGACCCAATTTTGTCGTTCGCTGGCGTTGTTTGTAGTCTTGTTCCCTCTTTAATGGTGATTACAATAGCCGCCCTCGTTTGAGCTCTCCTCCTTCCACCCACTGAGAACCAGATCATCCCGCACTCTTTCTTTTTGATGCTTTTAGCAACGTGGTGACACGGACATCAACCGCAGCCACGCGGATGCATACGCGCACAATCCTTGCGCGCAGAGCAGTCGTTTAGCCCATTCACACAAGGGCAAGTGGATCGGTACGCGAACACTTCCTTAGCCGTCGAAGTTTCTGGGAACGCGGCGCGGAGGTGAACAAAAGGAGGAAAGAAAGGGGTTTTGATTCTCCGCAACAGCGAACATCTGATGCGTCGAGTTTCTGAACGCCTATAGGAGAGTCTGCGATTCTTTCGGTTAGAGATTCCTGGAAAGTGCTGGTTGTTCTGATTGTACATGTAAAGGTACCCCCTTTATCTGAAAACTAGAAAAATCTGGTAGTTTCTCGAAAAATTTTGGGAGGTTTTTGGTATTGTGATTGCTCGATTGGCTATCTGGAACAAAGGAGGGATCTTGGTTTGATTTGGGGCTTCCGCTGTAGTGACCTAGGTTTTTCCCTTTCATGGTTGAGACTGGATTCTGTGCTTAAGTGATAGAAGGACGACATACTCGATTTCTAAATAGTTCAGCTTTGGCTATGGAGAAACAACCAAGAATCGGAGCACTGGAGAAGTTGCAGAGCCTTCGGAGCTTTCGCATGGACAAGCAAAAAAGCTTTCGGTTGGGAGACAGACAGCAAAGCTTCAAAGAAAGGAAGAACAAGGATAGCCCCGGAAAACGAGGGGATTTGGATCTCCACCTCGCTTCTAGGGCTGGCAACGCATTACATGTGCAGAAGATACTCTCTGAGTGCAGTGAGGAGCAGATCAAGGAGTTGATCTACAAGCAGAACCAGGACGGTGAGACTGCCTTGTATGTTGCTGCAGAAAAGGGTCATGTGGAGGTCGTTAGGGAAATATTGAAGGTTTCAGACATTCAATCAGCTGGCATCAAGGCCAACAACAGCTATGATTCATTTCATATTGCTGCTAAGCAGGGACATCTTGGTAAGCACCGTTATCACTGATGAACTCTTTTTTCCTCCATTTTTTGCTTTCCAACAAATTATCATGGTTAGCAAATTATTATTCATTGAATGTGATTTTGTGCTACCTTAAGTTGGGTCATAAATTGATCTTTTTGCATTTGCATTTGGATTTCGAAGTAATGAAGAGAAGTAAGGATATGCTCTTGTTTTCTTTTTTTCTTTGCTGACCATAAGCATCTTTTTTCAATAGATGACTGCTAAGTAATGGAGATAACACCATTATCACAACTATGAGCTGGATAACCTAATACTTATCATTTGTATTCTTGTTTATGCCTTTCAAAAACCTGAACTCAAGTTCTGATTGTTTATGTTACTCATAGAGATTCTAGTTTGCATGCAAAAGTAAGAGTATGGTTTTTCTAGAATCACTGTATAAGTTGAAATGTTGCATGACAAGGTAGCCTAGAGATCTTCCATCATTCCTCTTGAATTTTCTTGAAGGATTGGTTGTTTTCCTTTATCTCATTTTTTTTAGTTAACTGCTTGTTGAACCTTTTTGTTAGTTGTCTTTTATTGATTATTTGTGGACTTATTTGTTTTCCTTTTGTTTGATGGAAAATACAGAAGTTTTGAGGGATCTCTTGCAATATTTCCCCGCATTAGCCATGACCACAAATTCACTGACTTCCACTGCCTTCGACACTGCTGCAACTCAAGGACATGTTGATATTGTTAATCTGCTGCTAGAAACTGATGCAAACCTTGCTAAGATTGCAAGGAATAATGGGAAAACAGCCTTACATTCTGCAGCAAGATTTGGACATGTTAATGTGGTAAAGGCCATCCTAGAAAAAGATCCTACCATCGGTTTGAGGACTGATAAGAAGGGGCAGACAGCATTTCACATGGCTGTGAAGGGCCAAAATGTTGAAATCTTAATGGCATTGCTGGAGCCTGATAAATCAATTGTCAATTTGGAAGATAGTAAGGGAAATAGACCTTTGCACATGGCTACAAGGAAAGGCAACCCAAAGGCAAGTTATAGTATGCTCTACTCAATTTCTGCTTTCTGCTGTACCAGTTCCACTATCTTACATGCCTGTTGCTCTATGCTTTTGAATATGCCATTTTCGAACATGTTCTTCAATTTCAGCAACCTTATAGTGGAACTACTTTATCTCATAATTTCTTTTTGGATAGTTGATTTCTCATATTTTCAGCAGGCTTTACCATTCCTAGTCAATGGATCATGAATATTTTTTATGCATTTGTAATTGCAGATTGTGCAAGCCTTGTTACAAGTTGAAGGAGTTGAAGTAAATGCAGTGAATAAAGCAGGTGAAACTGCCCTCAGCATTGCTGAAAAGTTGTCAAATGAAGATATTGCTGCTATTCTGAGAGAATTTGGTGCAGTTGTTGCAAAAGAACCAGCAAATACAGCAACGGCTGCGAAGCAACTGAAGCAAACAGTCAGCGACATAAAACACGATGTTCAATTTCAACTCAAACAAACCCGTCAAACCGAAATGAAGGTGCAGAAGATCAAAAAGAGGCTTAAGAAGCTGCACCTTGGAGGTCTCAATAACGCTATCAATTCCAACACTGTGGTTGCAGTTCTCATTGCCACTGTGGCATTTGCAGCCATATTCCAACTGCCGGGCTCCTTTGTTTCAGATCCTGAAGAGGGCTTTACCCCTGGACAAGCCTACATTGCGGAAAATGCAGCATTCATCATATTTTTAATCTCCGATTCTTTGGCTTTGTTCATCTCACTGGCTGTGGTAGTTGTTCAGACTTCCTTGATTGTCATTGAGCAGAAAGCGAAGATGAGGATGGTTTTCGTGATGAACAAATTGATGTGGCTGGCCTGCCTCTTCATATCAGTGTCCTTCATCTCTCTTACATATGTAGTTGTGGGAAAGCATGATTTGTGGTTGGCTTGGTCAACTATGGCGATTGGTGCTACAATTATGCTGACCACTTTGGGTTCAATGATTTACTTCGTAATTATTCACAGGATCGAAGAGAAGAACATGAGAAACATAAGAAGGAATTCGAGGAGCAGATCTCACTCCTTGCCTATGTCAGTTGGCTCAGACTCAGAGTTACTGAATAGCGAGTACAAGAGGATGTATGCTCTTTAGAATGGATATATATGATCTATACTTCGATGCCTACACTTGAAGAGCTACCGAGAATCCTGACTCAGTTTTTATGTAGTTGGCAATCTCCTGCTAGAGAACTTGCCAGCAACTTCTCACCATTGACATGGTGCAGTCGAGGGCTTAGTATATGTGTTAACCTCTTTCGAAGGTCATGTACCTGGTTTCAAAGAATTTTCTGCTAGAGTTACTTTTAGTTCAAGATGCAGTCAATCCTGGCCGATGCTGGTCACTTACTCCGATGCGTGTGCATCTTATCTATTCTTTGTCAAGTCAGTTCGACGGAAAAAACTCGACTTACAGAATGTCTCAACTTTTTAAGATCGATAAATTTGCAGGTAACAAGTATCCCCCTTGTAGATATTCTCTATTTGTAAATGAGTGTGGAAATTAGAGATCTTTGCCTTTAAGACAATAGAATTTCCCTAAACTTTTTTAAAAGAGAAATTTTATAAAACGGTGAATAGATTACCATATTATAAACCTTCTAATCTCCTCAGTTTCAGACTCTTTTGCATTTCTTCCGTTCTCCTTAATTGGAACACTCCACTAATCATCATCACGATTTAGGTCTTTGACTCTGGATAATGATGTGCGGTTAGATCTTTCAAACGGAAAATTAGGTATTTAAGAATCGAATTCTAGTTGTGGTGCGTTGCAAGGATTTCCTTCTAGTGGAATGACAACTTTAAGAATGTTGATCGCTTGGAGAGATTTCGTGAGTATTTCTCAATTTATCTTGGTTGATAGTGAAACATTTTTACAGGGTCGGATTAATCATTTTCAAAACTAATCAGTTTGAAGAAAGAGACATTTGGATCATAAAAAATAATAATAAATTAAGAGTTAGGTCTTGTTCTTAGATTGAGTTCAAGTGACAAATGCCATTAACAAATGCTCATTAACTCTTAAGTGTAAGTATCATGGATTAGTATTGATGTTGATCAATTAGGTTAAGTTTTATATATTTGATGCTTTGTGTCTAAGTATGTCGGAGCTTAGGAACATAAGAAATCGAAGGGAAGACGCAGCGAGCGAAAAGGATAACACAAGAAAGGAGCCAATGCGCTCGATGCATCTGAGAGACAAGGAGCTATGGAAGAGTACACCAATGGAACGAGGACGCATACGGTGCATTTGAGAGATGAAAAGCCGGGAGCAAGTCTGCTCGAAAAGAAGTTTAGAGTTAGGTTCGGGTGAACTCAACTTCGGATGACCACAACATCACCCAAGCAAGCGGAACAAACAATGGTCAACTTTTGAGGTTGACCATTTAGGCGCCTGGAGTGAGTCCAGGCGTTCGAAGTCCGGTGCCTCAATTCCAGTTAGCAAAAAGTTACCGCAGGGATAAGCAGTGGACCAAATTGAGGCGCCTCAATACCGCCAAATTAGCTGAACGTTGGCGAACGATAACAACTTAGCCAAATAAAAGCGCCTGGATTTGCCACATTAGCAAAATGGCCACTTCGACCAATAGGCTATAAATAGAGTCCTTGAGCTCGTAGTTTAACATAACACACTTTGTATTAACTTCTATAACTTTGTTTAGGGCTTCCAATTGTTGTAAAGGGCTTCTCCACCTCTGACATTGTCGAAATGGAGTTTTAGTAGTATGCTTTACTTTTGCTTGGATTAATAACTAGTTAGGTAGCAATCAAATAAACTTCTGCCTCTTACATTAATTAATGTTCTTATTTGTTTTTAATTAATTAGTGTGTCCTTATTAAACAAAAAAAGGAGAAGGTCTAATTTAATTTGTAGGCTATTCACCCCCTCTAGCTATTTAATCAGGACTAATAAGTGGTATCAGAGCATGACCAACTTAGAAAGACTAACCGCTGACTAAAGCAACAAGAAGAATGGTCAGATCAAGCATCTACTTACCAAAATTTGAGGAGAAATTTACTCTTTAGAAGTGCAAAATGGAGGTGTACTTCAAAATAGATTTTGATATATTGTGAATAATTAAATACAATTTTAAAGAACTAAAGAACGAGAACAAAGGGGAAATTGAAGAACACCATTGAATCAAAAAGCAAAGAGAAGACTTTGTGGCCAATGGTAAAGCAGAATTTCATCTGCTTAGTATATTACCGTCTCAAGAAGTCAAGCAGATCGGTACCCACGATTCCACTAAAGAGCTTTGGGAAAAATTTCTAGAGCTTCAAGAAGGTACCTTAGAGGCCAAGCTAGCTAAACAAGATCAGGTCCCCGCTTGGGTATCTTGTTTTGCCAATCTGAACAGATCAATATAGGTCTTCCCCCAAAATAGAACAATGAAACTATCCAACAAGATCAACCTATTCAAAACAGGGTTCTAAACCAAAGCAACATCAAGGATCAGATCCAATACAACTTCATTTCATATAGTAACAATGTTAAACATAATTATAACTCATAAATGACTCACTGTAATCTACCAAAAGCAAAACCAAAACCAATCATAATCACCTACCATATAAGCATTTCAAAACAGAATCATTCCCAATTAACTTGCGGCAAAAAACTGCATCACCAAACATAAACTAATCCATACAACTGAAACTAACTACATCCAAATCTGAAACCTACAGTTCCACAACACTTCATCAATTCATCCCAAATCCATTCATTATGTTCGCAAAATGAAACATACATTATCAACTCTATACTGAAGATTACTGGTCTAGAGATTATCATCCAACAATCAAGTACAATAGATCAAACTTATCAAAATCATGTGTAGGTTGCTCAATCATAAGATCACTGACACCAAGTATATATCAAATCATCAATAGTCAATCATCACACCTATCAATATCACCTATGAATCACCAATCAAAGATAACTTCTAAGTAACAAACTGAAACATTATAAATCCACCAATGATCCTCAAAACACAACACCTAATAGATATTAGTGAATCTTAATACATCCACAATGTCGATAACCATTGACAGCTTTCTGATTAATGATAGAAAGTCATCTATCCTTCCATACTCATTGCCAACAACTCCATATAAATCCAATAGATAGTTAGAAGGCAATATATCACACAAGTTCATTTTTCACAATATCCACTAATCCTAATTTATCCTTAAATATCAATTAAAATTAATTGTTTACTGATCAAAATTTGGTCATCTACAATAATTCAACATAGTGTATCTCTGTCATACCAACGAAGAGATTTATCCTTGGAAAGTGTTATAATTTATGAGACAAACCTGTTATGTACGTACAACACTAGCTCTCCATTAACCAAGCCCACTCTAGGATACTATCAAGATATAACACCACACATATAATGATAAAGAGGCATAATCACCAAACATCTTTCCGAAACAACTATCATCCAACACCCTGTGACTCCAAGATCATCTCCTATAATTTTCATGAAGCTACGATTAAATCTCATAGGTGTTAAATGACTATCACCTTGTTCCCCACGTACTCGCGGGTTGTACGTCCTAATGTAACATTAGAATTATCTAATCATATATGCCTTGTATATGACTCTAAATCCCTCGTAGAGTAACGTTAGATGAGTTGACTCACCATCGCCTTGTAAACCATCTTACTTCGATTCTTCTAGGTTCAGGAACCCGACAACCAACTAAACAAACAGGAAGAGATATACAATCTCCCGAATATACCTCAATAGAATCTCTAAGCGATTTTTCGTTTTCCGAAGAACATCTTCGGTATCTTCCACCTAGAGGTGACCTAGTCTTGTGAATGATTCGCATCAATGCAAATCATAAATCTGAAAGTACCCGCTTGGTCAACTAACCTGGTACAATTAATCCATGGTCAGCACACCCATGGACTAGAATACCTTAATCTCCTATCAACTAGGATAGTATGTAGCTAATTCAACCGCTTCTACGTCAACACAAGTTGTGTACTATGATAAATCAATCCAATACTAAACCAAGCCCAAAAAATAATTGATAGTCGAATATAAGTAACAATATACTATCCAACTAAGCTAGCATATGTCTATACAATTTTAAACAAAGTAATATATTCAACAAATAAATAATCATCAAAGATATACATTACTTACTCATCGTCGGGAGAAGTTCATCGTCGCTAAATCCCAACACATCCAAGTCGAGAAAACAACTCCGCAAAAATTCGAACACATACCTGAAAATCCCAAAACACAAAAATAAACGGACATCGTAAACCTCATAAAACCAACACCCTATACTGATACCAAATAAATTAGAATTAGGTAAACTCCATAAAATTCGAAAACACCAAAGTTACTTTCAGTAAAACCGACATTCTAATGCCAAAATAAATTAATATCAGATATACTCCGTACAAGCCCACAAATACCCAAGTTACCTTGCCACTATCAGATAGACTCTACAAAAATCCGAAAAGAAACTCTCAAGTTACACTCGTAAACCTCGCAAAACTGGTGCTCTAATAATCCACCAAAAATAACTCGTAAATTCCACAGATACCCAATTCACCCAAGTTACCTCGCAACCTTACTCTAATATCACTAAATTGTCACGCCCCAGGGTCCATGCTAGCTCGAAAAACAGGCAACATCTCTTTTGTACGACGGACAATCTGAAACTTAAATGCATAAATCTCACACACTATATATATAGCTCAGCCAACATGGCTGACAACAACAAAAACAATGAAAACAAAATATCTCACAACCACACAATATAATAGATAGTATGGAAATGAATCACATATCCCAATTAAAACTCAAAATCCAATGACGAACATACCTAGTCTATAAATGTATAAACATAACACCATTCAATAACTAAACATAAGTCTATTGAAATAATAAATATCAATCTAATAAAGAAAATACGGAAATAAAAAAATATGGAAAACACCAAAATGCTTGACACTATGGAATTGACAATTGAATCCTCTCCTGACTCCAAGTAATGTAACTACCAACTACTTGAAAAAAATTTGATGCAAAGGGTGGCGAGTCCTAGTGGACTCTACGGGTATTTAGATAGATAAACGCATGACATATAAAAGATACAACAAGCATATAGAAATAATAGTATACAGTCTCTGAAATAGATTAACATATATGAATATGTAAAATTGAATGAAAGTGTAAATATTAGCTTATATATATATGTCAATCAAATGCAACAATCATAGCTCAAACAAATGCAGCAAACACAAGTAAATGCATATGATGCAATGTCATGAGTCACCCCTGACGCCAATTAAGCCGTCATCACATCACATTTGTGAGTCCGAGTGGGTAGGGCTGTGACAACTGTACGTACTCCAACAACTACCACTACTACAAGTGGTTGAGTGTATAGGATGTTGGGGAGCCAACTACTTCAAAATCCCAAGAAAAGCGAGAGCCACCAACAACTCTGCTATCCCTCGTAAATAACGAAGAGGGTGTCAACTACTTACCTATAACTCCAACATCCACTACCAATGAGTGGTCGAGTGTGGCACAACAGGACGACTGCTCGTACTCTAACAACTACTACTAACCCTGAGTGGTTGAGTGGGTAGAAAACTATATGACTGACGATGGACTTAACTATAAGGGAGGCGATGTTCGCTAACATGCAACTATACAGATATGATACATGTTACTAATATGTACAATCAACCAGGTCACAACTATGCAATGGTGTGATAAATAAATATCAGAATCAATAAATATGCAACTAATCTACTGGATAGGGATAATATAAACCAAACCCTAGTTGTGTTTAATAATCATTATTAAGTATTCGCATACAAGAGGTACATTACAGATCAGGAAATCAATAGGTGATACTGTATGAATATGAGTTTTGATTAGCTCAAAGTTCAAGCATTGACAGTATCAAAGGATGACATCAAACAAACAAAGAAAAGGTAAAGTAGCCTACTCGGAAATAAAATAAGTCATGCATTTAAGTTCAATAAACTACAGATACAAAGAAGAAGTATTCGCTTCGCAAACATAGTATATGTATCGGAGAGAATATCCCACGATCAACCGTGTGAGTCCAAAGTCAAAGTCCTGTATCAAGAATAAAGTTTAGCTATCATAACAAATGATACTAACCAAATTAACCAAACTAAACACCAAGTCATTTTAGGATTAATTTAACTTCGAAATTAGGCTTAATCCCACGGGACTAAACCTAAACCTAAATCAAGTCAAACCCCTCACGACAATACAAACCAACCCAACTAGCCAACCCTAATACAGGATCAAAATGCCCCAAGGTCTAACATTAACCTTAAGGCTCAAAGTAGCTCACGATATCCAACACTCAATCAAACAAGTTTTAATTCCAAAATAATTCCACACCAAGCACAACCTACTGCCAATTCAACCATGAACATCAACTAAATCCAAGCTACATCCTTACACCAAAAACAAAGCTAGCTATTGATCAATTTTTAGACACCAATCACTCAAATCAAAACCGCAGCAAGTCTAAAACAAACATACCCTAGGAAAACTCCATATTAGATTGTGATACACGACAAGGGAAAACACAGTCAACACATCTACCCTCTAATCTCCAAAATAGAATTCCTTCCCAAATCAGAAATAAAGCCGAATGGTTCCAAGACAAAACAACAACAAGATCCTCACACCAACATAGATCCATTACAAATTTCAATCAATCAAAAAACCTATATCAGAAATCTGATTCAAAAAGTATCATCTATTCAAAGATTCAATTACAACTCCGTTCTAACAAGTAGCATCATAGAATCATTCCAAGATCAATACTGAATAACAAATTCTTACCTCTGATAATCGTCGGCAAAGTCAACCCAGTCCAAATTGTTGGTGCAATCAACCCAAGTTTGATCGGGTAGATCATGAGTTTGATGTGTGTGTCAATATGATTAATTTAGATTTTCATGTTGATTTGATGTGTGTGTTTGAGTCTTGCAGGACTTGGTGAATCACACATGAGGTTTAACGGAGTGAAGCATCCGAGGGACGAGAGCCGAGGGAGAGGACTTTAAAGGGCAAGCTGAGGAAATTGACTTCAAAGACATACACGAAGGATGACATGGAGACAAGCTGTGGGCTTGTGTGCGCATCTGAGGGACGAAAGCCGAAGGAAGAGAACTTCAAGGGGCAAGCCGAGGAAGTGGACTTCAAGGCATACGCGAAGGATGGACTCCGGAGGGGTTAAGAGTGAGTTTGTAAGCTGGGCAGTCGACTGGTAGCGTTGAGAGGAAACTCATAAAAAGATCAATCGGCTGGTCCAGGTACCAGTTGACTGGTCTGCTCAAAATAGAGCTGTTAGGCTAGCCGTTGGCTGGACACCAGTCGACTGGTCCTGGTGGCAGTCGACTGGTGTCGGGGCTGAGCTATTTGTTAACAACTCTCTTCTCTATTTAAGAGGAGGTTTTGGGACATAAAGAGGTTACGATTTGTGATTGTTAAATCCTCTTCTAAGTGTCCAAAGCTTCCATAGCCTATTCTCTTCCTCATACTCTAAATCTCATCTTGTAAAAGAGGAAGAGAGCATCTTGTGAGGGTTTCCCCACCTTCAAGTTTGATTGAAAAGGAGAAAAGCATAGTGGAGCTTGGTTGTTTGTGTGGATCCTTGGATTAGTCACCTCAAGGAGATAGAGACCAAGTAAATCAAGGGAGTTAGCATTGCTTTCATTGTTAATTAATTTTGTCTATCTTATTTTTTGCTTTAGCTAACATTATTGTAGAGAAAATCAAAAAGAAGCTATTCACCCCCTCTAGCCAAACGCAATGGTCCTAACAAGTGGTATCAGAGCACATTTGTTTCGGGAGAACTCTCTGTCAATTGAAACATTAAAATGACGTTTCAAGAGGGATATAGCACCGCATGACCACCATTCTTCGATGGTAATGATTTTGCCTATTGGAAAGGTAGAATGAAGTATTATTTAATGAATGATATTGAAAATTAGTTTAATATTGTAGATGATTTTGAGATGCCAAAGGATGAGAGGGGAGAATCTCTCCCAACCAAGAATTGGACAAAAGAGATCATGAAGAAGGCTCAAGCAATGCAAAGGCCTCAACAATTCTACAATGTGGCCTTTCAAAGGAGCAATTGAACAAAGTCAGACCATTTAAGTCTGCCAAAGAGCTTTGGGAAAAACTCATTGAGTTGAATAAAGGATCGAACGAATAAAGAAGAGCCAAGGAGGACCTATTGGTGGCTCAACTTTAATCTTTCACTATGAAGACAAATGAGACCGTGAGTCAATTGCACGGTAGATTTAAAGAAATCGTTAATGAGCTTAT
The DNA here is from genome assembly GCA_024364735.1 of Boesenbergia rotunda. NCBI lineage: Eukaryota > Viridiplantae > Streptophyta > Magnoliopsida > Zingiberales > Zingiberaceae > Boesenbergia > Boesenbergia rotunda. The sequence goes on from JAGFNQ010002660.1 coordinate 24,720, forward strand.
GTGATAGGTGAGAAAATTAAAAATAGGGATCTAGTAAGGTATGCGCTTCAATCTTTCCATAAACCACTTTATGGGCCTCAATGGTTGGTACTTATAAAGTCTCTAGGGATTTTTCTTTAGTAAAACTTGATGAATTATTTTGTGAATTTCAACTTCATGAACAAGCTAACGTGTCTTCCAAAGAAAAGAGTATAACTCTTACTGTAGAAAAAGAGACGAAAAAGAAGAAGGACAAGAAGAAAATTACGTACTCATCATCATCCGATTTGGAAGAATCAAGCGCTTCAATGGATAGTGATCAAAAGGCGTATATGGTAAGGAAGATGAGGAAAGCATTTAAAATTTTTCTTCTAACAAATCTTATGGTAGGAAAAATTCAAGAGGCAAAAGTAGGGTAAGAAAGATCATATGCTACAATTGCCATGAAGAAGGACACAAAAGGGATGATTGCCCACTCTTAAAGAAGAAAGAAGAGAAGAAGAAGAAAGAAAAGAAAAAAAATAAAAGAAAAAGGCAAGAAGGTTCAAAACTTAAAGGCAACATGGGATGATCCTTCTTCATCGAAAGAAGAAGAAGACCACATATCCCATTTTGCTCTAATGGGAATTGAAGATATAGCCTCCACATCATCCGAAGATGAAAAGAGCTCAAGTGAAGATGAAGAAGGGAGCTCAAGTGAAGGGGGAGGTCAATCTTTGGATTAGGACGTCTTGGTAAGTGAGGTATATAATCTACCCATTACTACTTTAGTAAAAATTATTTCTAGCACCAGTGATGATTTGTTTAAGGCTAGAAAGAAAATTAAGTGTTTGAAAAATGAAATTTGAATGCTAACTGAAAAATTAGAATCCATAACACTTAGAGATAGCATGCATACTTCCTCCTCTTCTAGTTTAAATGATTCATGTTTAGAATGTTGGATTCGGTTGCAGGATTCCTCCCTATATCCCCGGATTAAAATTCTATAGATTAGAAATAATCCGGATAGAAAGAAAACTTCCCTAATGACCTACTTCATCATCATGCTTTTCGACTGAGTGATCGCTTGAACAAATTTGTTATTCAAGCAATCAAACTCCTTTATCGATTAGCAGTGGAATAGATGATGAATTATGGATCGCCGGTTCTTGTGTTTGATTCGGGGTCCAAGTAAACATATGAATACAATTAAACAAGACTAAACCAAAGGAATAAAACCAAGATTATACCTCTTGATATACCTCTTAATCTTTTATTGTATTCCTATCATCTTCTTGGACGTCGTGTGGGCGACGATCTTCCAAGAAACAAAGCAACCAAAAACCCATCTCTTTCTTCCTTCTTCCTCCTTCTACCTTAGCGTCGGCCCTAGGTCCCACCTTTGTGGTTGTGTCGGCCAATGAAGTAGAGCCTCCTTCTCCTTCTTGCATCCTTGCGCCGCACCTCTTCAAGAGGAGAGAAGAGAAGAAGAAGAAAAGAAGAAGACACTCCCTTCCCCTTCCCTAGCCGCCCCCCTTGCTCCCTTGCGCTGGCGCCGCAAGCCCTAGGGGGGGAGAGAGAGAGAGGGAGAGAATAATAGAGGCTTAGGTTATTGATCATGATGACTTATGAGGGTATTTACAGGCTACAATAGGGACTATGAGGAGGAGTTGATTTTGGTCTCCTAACGGATCCTCAACCTGACCCATTAATAATAATCCGCTCTACTAAGGGTTATTATTGAACTACCGCACCAACCCCATATTAATATATGGGCTCCACCTTATTATGTGTACATTATCTCCCCGTGTTTAAGATATCGCATGTTCATTAATTAATTAAATTACTGACAATTTAATTAATTAATAATATCTAACTCCAAGAGTAGTACCACTCAACCTTATTATCGTGTCGGACCAAGTCCACCTGCAGGATTTACATGATAATCCTTATGAGCTCCTTAAGGGGACATCATCACCCTAAAATAATTAGGACACGATTTCCTTCGATAATCAACGACACACCATATAAATAATATTATTTCTCAATTTATCGGGCCTATTGATTTAATGAATAAATCTGGCCCATTGGTAAATTAAAAAAATAAATATTAAGTACATGTGTCCATTATTATATAGGATTAAGAGCATGTACATCCATAATAACCTGAGGTCTTGTTCGATTATATAGTCAGTATAAATTGAATCACCTCAAATCGGTCATGCTCAATATACACAAAGTGCACTACTATAATTCTATAGTCAAGATAGACTAATACCAAACTACACTATAACCGTTCTAATGGTTTGTCCAAATTCATCTTGGTTGTGAGCCACTACTTATACTTTACAAGGAACTGATAACATGATCTTCTGTGTAACACCACACACTATGTTCTCTACAATGTGAAGTAACAGACAATTGCATACATATAACAAATATAAAATACAAACACATGACCACTGTGATTCTTATTCCAAAATAGATGTCATACAAAAGCTAGGCTTATAGTATACATCTAACATAGAAGAGGAAAATAGAGAATTAAGGGAAAATAGATAACCTTAGTAAAGCCCTTAGAAAATTTAAAATTGGCTCTAACACCCTAGACATGATTATTAAGAGTCAAAGAGCAAGTTTCAAGAAAACAGGTTTAGGATATAGTGATTCTAGCAATAAAAAAACTTATCATTGCCTACTTGCTAGAGGACAAGCAAAAACCAAAATCCTAGCTAGAAAATGGATTCCCAAAGAATATTTGGTCAACCCAATTTGGAAATATTTCTGTTGGGTACTAAAGTCAATTCTCAAAGATTAGAGGATTTACGTTTAGTCAACCATGTTGTTAAAATTTTAAATTTTTGAAATTTGTTTGACTTGAGACCTTAAGAAGGAATACTTATCCCAAATATAAATTCATGATAAAATGGGTTAAATAGGGATTACCCTTAGTACATCTTATAATGACTTGACTTATGATTGTATTTATGCATGCAAGATGTTAGGATGATACAAATAATTCACTTATGCTTATGACATTTTGATGAGTTATTAGATGTAGCACTTTAGCAATAATATAGATCATAGTTGGATATTTCAAATATTTTGAAAACAATTCTGTGTTTTATTTGCTATGACATAGATTTGCAAAATACATGAGTTCAAAACTAGGACATGATTTTGATACAAAATTGGATGTTTTCAAAGTTTTGAGTTTTGGTCAAAAAGTCAAAATATTTGATTTTTTCATAAACCATATTTTTCTCTATTAGAGGACATCAAAAGAAATAGTTTTACAAAATTTTATGATTTTTCAATTTTTATTGAATTTTTAATGCATTTCTGAAGTTCAGCTTAAAAGGCTAAAATTTGAGTATGATAAGTATTAATCGACTAGTGCAAGGACTAATCGACTAAAGATACTATGAAAGGGTAATTTGATGAGACTAGTCAACTGCGGATACCGTGAAAGGGTAATTCGATGAGACCAGTCGACTGGTAATTGACTCAGTCGACTGGTACCTATGTTTTCTGATTTCTGTGTATTTTCAGAAATTAAAACTGTTGATGCAGTCTGACCCTGATTGTTGTTTTGGTATTGACACTGATTTTAGTTTAGGTTAATGAGATGATTGGGATTAAGTCCTGGTCGGGGACTAGTCACACCTAGTGGGACTAGGTGGAGTGGAAAAGACGTAGTGGGACTAGGTGGAAACCCTGGCCTGGGAAGCCAGGTCCTAGCTTGAGAAGCTAGGTTGAATGAAATCCTGGCTTGGGAAGCCAGGTCCTAGCTTGAGAAGCTAGGTTGGATGAAACCCTGGCTTAGGAAGCCAGGTCCTAGCTTGAGAAGCTAGGTTGGATGAAATCCCGGCTTGGGAAGCTAGGTCCTAGCTTGAGAAGCTAGGTTGGATGAAACCCTGGCTTGTGAAGCCAGGTCCTAGCTTGGGAAGCTAGGTTGGGTGAAATCCTGGTGAGTGAAGCCAAGTTTTAGCTTGGGAAGCTAGGTTGAAGTCCCGGTGAGTGAAACTGGGCATGGAGTCTTGGTTCGGGGGACTGAGCATGAGTCAGAGAAGGCTGGGAGCCTGTTCTCTTGACTTAGAGTGGATTTGGCCTTGCCTGGATCGGTCTGGTGACCGATCAGGGAAGTTGGCACGGAGTTCCCTCGTGGATCGGTCTGGTGACCAATCCAGTGATGTCTAATCGGTCTGGTGACCGATCAGGGAGCATACAGAGACTTTGGATGTGTTCTGTTCGGCTCCTGATCGGTCTGGTGACCGATCAGGGAGACTATTCAGATCGTTCTAGTGAACGATCAATTGTCGCGAGCTTCTCACTATAATCGATCAGGCTGGAGCCTGATCAGTTAGGAGGTGCTCTGATCGGTCCCCAGATCGATCAGGCCACATCCTGATCGGTCTAGTGACCGATCAGTAGGCTTGAGTTGCGAATCTGAAAAAACACCCTGCAATGGGGTGGATCGGTCTGGTGATCGATCCATGACTTGGGTCTGATATGGTGATCGATCATGAAGAAGTCACGATTTCAGATTTCTCACTGGGGATCGATCAGGCTGGAGCCTGATCGATCTGGACCCATCCTGATCGGTCTGGTGACCGATCAGGAGTCACTCTGATCGGTCCGGTGACCGATCAGTAGCTGACATCTTTAATTTAAAAGCGTTGTCAGAGTTCTGATTGCGTTATGATTTCCTACTGATACCTATTCAGAGTCTTCTGATATTTGATCCTCTGTTGATTTTCTGTGCTAATGACCTGCTAAGTGTGCAGATAACTCAGGTTCACTCAAGGGGAGTCAAACAGAGACTTTTGCTTCATCATGTTTGACAGTTTTCCTTCTCAGGTTTCAACGGACGACTGCGCCACTGAGATGCTGACTGGGGCTCAGCTGAGGGAAGCTCAGGGAGTCTAGGAGAGGTCAGGGTAGCTGGGCAGTTGCAGTTGAGCAGCTAGGAGCTGCAGAGAGGTGGCTGTGGCCTGGGATCAGTGAGCGGAGACTTAAGAGCTTGGTGGCGAAGAAGTCTCAAAAACTAACGAACATAAATGATTGAGAAGTTCTTGACCTTATTGCGACATCTCTTTGAGCAAGCAACTGTAAATCTTGAGCAACATTCTGATACTTAAGCACTTGGAAGAAACAAGGAGCTTGGCGAGTCCATCAGCAAGAAGACACGAAGAGCAGGGAGTTCTTGCGTGAGATCTGTGCTGAGTGGAGCTCGGTGAGGAGTTCGCTTGTGTTCTTTCTGTCCTAAGTGCTTTGTAAGCTTCCTTTTGTTTCACTGCGCTTAATTTCTTCATTCTGTTGAAACGCGGTGGAGAGGTTACTCCACCGAGAAGGAGGTTTCATTCTATCCAGATTTCCAGGGCTTGATCTGCCGACGATCAAGGGATCGCCCACCTCACGGGCACGCCAAGGAGTAGGAGCAAGTTATCCCCGAACTTTATAAATCCTCTTTGTTAGCGTTTTGAGCTTGTGCTTAGTTTATGGTTTCGTTTGTGCATCTCTCTGTTTTTGTATTGCTTCCGCTACAACTAACCCTAAGTGCAGAGAACCCTTTAAAAGTTCAAGTGATTTGTGTCTGGCTACATTCACCCCCCCTCTTTAGCCATCCAAGCACCAATAAAATCATTGTGCCTATTTGATACCATAGGTTCATATTGCTTGGTGCAATCTTTTTGATGGCGTCAAAGCGGGAGAATTGAAAAGTTTAAGTTAGAATTTAAATTAATTCTTTATGTTTGTGTAAAAATTGAAAATCATGTGATAAAATATAGGTTAAGGGGGAGGATACATATTTATGTGTCTTAATATACTATGCTTTTAATTTTCAATTGTTATCTTTGTACCTAATTTAAACATATTGTCACACATCAAAATGGGAGAGATTATTGGTGCAATCGACCCAAGTTTGATCTGGTATATCATGGTTTTGATGTGTGTGTCAATATAATTAAGTTAGGTTTTAATGTTGATTTGATGTTTGTGTTTGAGTCTTGCAGGACTTGGTGAATTACATATGAGGATTAATGGAGTGAAGCATCCGAGGTGTGAGAGCCGAGGAAGAGGACTTCAAAGGGCAAGCCGAGGAAGTGGACTTCAAAAGCATACGCGAAGGATGACATAGAGACAAGCCGCGGGCTTGTGTGCGCATCTAAGGGACGAGAGCCGAAGGAAAATAACTTCAAGGGGCAAGCCGAGGAAGTGGACTTCAAGGCATATGCGAAGGATGGAATCCAGAGAGGTTAAGAGTGAGTTTATAAGCTGGGCAGTCAACTAGCAAGGGAAGCAGTCGACTGACAGCGTTGAGAGGAAACTCACAGAAAGATCAATTAACTGCTTCAGGTACCAGTCGACTGGTCTGCTCAAAATAGAGCCGTTAGGCTAGCCGTTGGCTGGACGCCAGTCGACTGGTCCTGGTGGCAGTCAACTGGTGTCATCGTTGAGCTGTTTGTTAACAACTCTGTCCTCTATTTAAGAAGAGGCTTTGGGACATGAAAAGGTTACAAATTGTGATTGTTAAATCCTCTTCTAAGTGTCCAAAGCTTCCATAGTCTATTATCTTCCTCATACTCTAAATCTCATCTTGTAAAAGAGGAAGAGAGCATCTTGTGAGGGTTTCTCCACCTTCAAGTTTGATTGAAAAGGAGAAGAGCATAGTGGAGCTTGGTTGTGTGTGTGGATCCTTGGATTAGTCACCTCAAGGAGGTGGAGACCAAGTAAATAAAGGGAGTTAGCATTGCTTTCATTGTTAATTGATTTTGTCTATCTTGTTTTTGTGCTTTAGCTAACATTATTGTAGACAAAATCAAAGAGAAGCTATTCACCCCTCCTCTAGCCAAAACAAAGGTCCTAACACAAATCCGATGAAGGACGGTAGGCTATCAACTCCGACAGAGGTCAACGACCTTGCTTGCTTACGATGGGGGATTCTTGAGAAAGGGGCGGCACTTGACGGGAAGTCCAGTGGCTTGTTGGGCTCGACATCAACTAAGGTGACGATGGTTGTGGCTGTCAACGGTAGAAGAACTAGATTGCAGAGGGATCTGGACGGCGAGTTATGCGGCGACGTGACAACTCAACTCTGGCATAAGGAGATTGACGATGGTCAATCGGGAAGAAGAATGGTTCGATGTCAACGGGGTCAACACTGTCGAGGGGTCAGGGCGGCGCTGGCATCTAAGAAGGGATGGGATATCAACCGGTGTCTTGATCTAGTGAAGGCGACGAAAAAGAAGGAAGGGGAGGAAGAGGGTGTTGGCTCGAAGCGGCTTCGCATGGAGAGGAAATCGACAGGGGCATGCGGTGTCGGGAGAAACCGAGAGGGGAAAGGAAATTTTAAGGGTGGTCATTTTGCAACTTACCTTTCACATTTTGGCTTATCCAACCAAAGCCCTTAACTTTTCATGGATTTTACATTTAGACCCTCAAAATTTTTCTTATATTTTAAAAGTCCAGGCGCCTCAATTAAATTGAGGTGCCTCAATTCCAGTCAGTGGAACGTTATTGCGAGGATAAGTAACAGATCAAATTGAGGCACCTTCGATGAACCAGCACCTCATTACCGCCATATCTGTTGAACATTGGCAAAGCGATAACAACTCAGCCAAATAGAGGCACCTCAAAGGGATAGAGGCGCCTGGAGTTGCCACGTCAATAAAATGGTCACTTCGATTAGTATTCTATAAATAGAGCCCTTGAGCTCAAAGTTTAACATAACACACTCTGTATTAACTTCTTTAACTTCGTTTAGAGCTTCCAAATGTTGTAAGGGCTTCTCCGCCTTCGACATTGTCGAAGAAAGAGTTTTAGTAGTGTGCTTTACTTTATCTTGAATTAATAACCACCTAGATTGTCACCAAATAAACCTCTGCCTCTTATTTTAATTAATGTTCATATTTTTTTAATTAATTAGTGTTCTTGCTAAACAAAAAAAAAAAGTAAGAGAAGGTCTAATTTAATTTGTAGGCTATTTACCCCCTTTAGCCATTCAATCGGGACTAACAGGTGCTCATGCAGTCCAAAATGTAGGTATTTTTAATCGACACAAGGTACTTTACACACTTTGTAATGTTTATAAGTAGGTGCCTAATTGGTTAGCAGATGAAAGATTTATTATAATGAGATAAAGATCAATTTTCATCGGACATATGTTCTGAAAAAATCTTCTCTTACCCTTAGTCATTTGATGGTTAGCTATAAACTAATCTAAATAACTCCTCCTACTTCTAGATATTTGATGGTTGACTATAAGTCGACCCTGTGATTTATATCCTTTCATATAATTTAAAGATGAACTGTAAGAGGCAATTTGAGATCAGCATAATCATCTTTCATCTTTTATAAATAATTTTTTTATATCAAAATTATTTTTTAAAACACAAAAACATCATTTTCTGATTATTGTATTTACAAGTTATTGATTTTAAATTGTGATTTGTAAATCAATTTGCTTTAAAAGTTAAGACAGACAGGGTGAAATCTGATTTTTAAAATAATTTAAGACTAGATTTTCACATGGAAATAAACTCTTTTAGACTAAGAAAGTATTAATATTTTATTTAGAGAATTTAGAGGCCTCAAATCTTTTCAAATTTGCATTTTCCACCAAGAAATAGAGAAAAGAAGCCAACAACAAGTGAAAAAAAAATAAAAAATAGAAAAAAGGTTGGTGCTTTTTGGAGAGCTGCACTAAGATGTCACACAGATCACAACTCCGCCGCCTCCGTCGGATCATCCAGCCCCGCTCGGGCTGTTTCGGTTGCTGGGGTACCTCCGGTGGTGGCGGAGGTGCTGCCTGGGTTCCATTAGCGCTCGGTCTGGTGGAAGGCGTCTCTAGCCTCCCGTCGATGCAGGAGGCGCACTTCCGCTCGAACCACCCCTCGAGGTCGTAGTGCCCGTAGCCCATCACGGTTCTGCCGGAGCAGAGCCAGCCGAGGATTCCAGCGATCACCCCTAGCACGGCGATTACTGCCAGGACCGCGATCACTGGCCCGACAGAGCCGCCGCCGTGGGATCGGTACGGAATTGGGTACACCGGCGTGGCGGCGGTGGGAACTGCTGCTGCTATTGGTGCGGGAATGGGAGCGACATCCGAAGGCGAGAAACCTCACAAAGGTTGGATCTTGGGAGCAAAAAGGCCAAAAAGATTGTATTTTGGACAGATTACGGGCAAAAACAAAGGCATGACATGGTGAAAACGTATCCAGCTCCAATCGAAATTGATTCACCTTCAAAGGCAATCGTTGGCAAGAAATGGGAATCCCTCCATTTTCTCGCCTCGAGGAACCTCAACAGAGCTCTCTGAATACAGTCGACTGACTCCGAGCTTCATCAGATCCTTCCCATGGAGCTCAAAGCGTTTCCAAGAGGCAAACGAGAGGCAAAGTGGAGTTCGTGGCTCATACAAATTTGTCTCAGGAAGGAGGAGGGCCTCCGGCTTGCTCCAGTACTGGGTTGGCGGAGATGGACTCGATGATCGACACGTTCCGAATCGGACGGTGAGGCTGACGTAGTACCGCATCTTGGAGCAGTGTTCGTCATAGCGGAGCTAACGTGTACCTTATTCACTAGCACTCTACTCCCTGGCTTTTGAAATGCACTGGCTTTGTGCTGTTTGCAGATAGATCTGGGGACATATTAACAACATTATCACAGGGAAAGATCTGGTTCTCCAACAGAAAGGACGATGATCCTCGTCCCAAAGGTCCCCACCAGCTAATCCCACAATCAACACAAAGAGCTAAATCATGATGACCGAGAAAATAAGAGGAAGATGGGGCTGAATTTTTCTATCACAATGTGCAAGGGTTTATTCCTTGACCTAGTGTTGGTATTATTCATTCGCGGAGACATTGAATCTCCGAAAGAGAAGACAGCACGCAAAGAAGAAAGAAAAAAAAATGGTAAATAACAAAGCGAGTTGATCTCTTTAAATACAGAGTATTAGATGTGGTAAAGGTGAAAGGTTCTTATTCTATAATAATAATCATCATTTTGATAGGTTAAGACTAAAAGGTAATCCGATATACAAAGTTTTCATCAATGCGATCAAATTATATCGGATTTATGCTATATATCAACCACTGCCTTGACTTGGAGCTACTCACGGTGAGAAAGAGAGAGCCCAAGAGCAAGGGCCAAAAGCCCCTTCTTACTGTACAAACCTCCTCTCATATACTAGTGAGGCGAGTCTGTACTCCCCATGCACTAACCACAGCATCCGAGCTAGTAGCCCCCGTGATTTACCTCCTCTGTGTTAGTCCTAAGACGAGTTGGCAGAGGCGTTGGGAACGAGCGAATCGTCTTTTTGCCACCGTGAGGCGAGCCTCCCTTGAGGCCTCCACGTATTCTTATCAAATAGCCAAAGGGATGAGTGATGTGAGGATGCCACTACTCTTTGTTAGAGGTATGAGTAAGCACATAGCAATTGAAGTACTTTGTCAAAGGAAAGGCTATCATTCTTTCAGTTAGAGGTAAGGTCCTGCATATGTGACATACTCAAGTAGTCTCAAAGTTGACTTCCTCTCAATGTATATAAGACCTTGCATGCCCAATCTGTTGAGGACATCTGGTGAGACTCCACGATTGACCTCCTACCTATTATGTTCCTGGCTATGTCACAACATGCCCAATTTGTTGATGTCATCTGGCGAGAGTCCACGGCTGACCTCCTCCCTACTATGTTCCTGGTTATGTCGTAGCTCTTTCATACTCATAGTTTGAGTCACTAGAAAGTATGATGAGATTAACTATATGGAAGGATTGAAATCCAGGGGAGATATCCTCCACTGGATGTTCTCACAGCTTGGAAGTGGAGGGGTAGGAATCCATAGAAGATATCCCTGAACAAGGGTGTTCTCGTAGCCTAAACGGTGTGCCAAGGACGTTCTCAAGCGAGGATGCTCCTATATAGTTAGTTGGCTATGAAAAGTGGGAGCTTAGGGGTGGGGTGGGGGGGTTATCAGTAAAGGTACCCGAACTAGTACTTCCCAGGTGGCAAACTTCCGAATAATGAAGGCTATGTACAAGGGGATTATGCCCAAGCTACCACACTTCCCATGTCATGCACTTCCCAAGCAGCAATGTGTCCTTTGATTTACTCTCTTACATGATTGGCCACGTCTTTGGTGAGAACGCATAGACTCGTCTGGGCATATATGCCTGGGTGGGGATTGTGGTGTGCATCACATGTCTCGCCCTATGTAAGTCGAAGAAGAAAAAATGACAGATGAGGTCTGATTGTTGATGTGACCATACGTAGATAATGCGGGTCAACACCTTCACTTGCTATCCAAGCAAGTTTTTCTGGTGTTGGCACTTCACAAGACGTGAACTGCTCAAGCCATGAAGGTCGTCTAGGTTTATATATATCCAAAGGGGTTGTTTCCAAGCCATAATATTGCAATCATTCTAGGTATGTACCCAAAGGGGCTATTCACAATTTGTGCACTTCCCAATCATGAAGGTTTTTTCGAGGATGTATCCAAATGAGTTATTCCCGAGCTATGTACTTCCCAAATCAAGATTGTTTAGGGATATACTCAAAGGGGTTGTTCTTGAATTGTGAGTAATTACCCCGGGTTGGTTTTGATGTGATCAATCGATTTAAGTTAGGTCATGGTATTTTTAATCCCTGTGTCTAAGTGTACAGGAACTTAGGAGCGCAGGAAGTTGAGCGGAAGACACAACGGTCAAGAAGGATGACACAGAACGAGAGCCGATGGGCTTGGTGCATCCGAGGGACACAGAGCTCTGCGGAAGAGTATGCCAGTGGAGTGAGAAGGACGCGCGCGACGTCCGAGGGACGAGAAGCCGGGAGGAAGGACACTTAAGGGGCGAAAGACCGGAGTCGGGTTCAGGTGAGCCTAACTTCGGTTAGGTATAAATTACCCAAGAAGACCGAAAGTCAGGCTAGAGAATGGTCAGCGGTTGCTGACCAAAACAGCCACTGTCGGGTGCCCGTGAGCATACGGGCACCTGGGCTGTCAGGCCCCTGAGCACTCGGGCGCCCCTGTGCTATTAGGCACCCGAGAGGTTAATCTTAGCCGTTTGCAAATGTTGCTTTCTGAATAAGCGTCAGGTCATGTGTCAGGCGCCTATGAGCTCTCGGGCGCCTTATATGTGCCACATCTGCAAACGGATAACTCTGACCGAAGCTATAAATAGACCCTTGAAGCTCAGTTTCATTAATCCCATGCATTTCAAGCATTAGCAAACTAGTTTGGTGTAGTATTTCTTTCTTTTTTGAGCTTTCCACGTCCAAGAGGCTTCTCCACCCGAAGGAGTATTATTCAGGAGAATCGAGCCATATGCAGCCTTGGATTAGCAACCTCTCCGGTTGCAAACCAAGTAAAATCTAGTTGCCTCTTTATTTACTAGTTGTTTCATTTGTTTATGTTATTTGTAATCTAACGATCATCTTTGTCAAAGATAGATAAAAGATTTGAGTTTTCTTTTTCAGGAGAAATTCACCCCCTCTTGCCGACCATCGATCACCCTCATTGTGCACTTCCCAAAGTCGTGCAGGCTTAAGTCTTTCTGGAGATATACCCAAAGGGGGTTCCCAAATCGCAACATTGTGGTCATTTCGGGGATGCACCCAAAGGAGTTGTTCCCATGTTGCCTCTATCTTCATGGGACGTACCCAAAGAAGTTATTCTGGAGCTACAACTAACTTTAGAGGATGTACCAAAATGGGTTGTTCCCGATCTTCCATGCTTCTTGGTAGTGCCTTCTTTAAGAGAGAAGGGCTTAAGGTGTAAAAAATATGCATACCAAGAAGAAGTTATTGATCACCTTTCTATTTTTGCTCCTTACTATCATATTTATGGAGGGAAGCTCTCAAATCATAATGAGTTATTAGATCCTAGTCCTTGTGTTTACTGAGGTGGAAGGAGAGTAGGATTGCCAAATCAACTCTGACTTGGGAGTCAGAGGGAGAAGGAATATTCCAAGCCATCATCAAACTCATGTTGATCAAAAGTGGGGTGGGGGATAGAAGCATAAAGCCACCACAGATTCCATGCCAAAAAGAAAGAGTACATTTTAGAAGAAGGGGTTCGAGGGCTAGTGTGTCTTCTATAGGAGAAGGGTTTTACCAAGTCACCAATCTGCCCACGTCGATCTGGAGCCGGAGGAGAATGGAATACCAAGTTGCTGCAAGGCCTACACCGACCCAGAGTGGGGGGGGGGGGGGGGTGGAATATGAATGTCAAGCCACTAATCTGCCCATGCCGACCCAGAGTTAGGGTGGCAAAAATACTAAGTTGTGACAAATTACATACTGATCTAGAGTCGGGGGGAGAACCCGGACACAATAACACCGCCAAGTCAACACAAAGCTAAAAAGCAATAGTGTCTTTTTAGGGAGAAGGTCTATAGTTGAATGCCTTCTACTAGAGAAGGGCTTGAGAGCAAGTGTGAATTATTTGGGATATGGGGTTGAGAGTAAGTGTGTATTCTTCTAGACAAGGGTTTGTAGGCCTTTTGCAGGAGAAGGAGTTTAGAGCAAGTGTGTGCCTTCTACAAGAGAAGAACTTGTGCTGAAAAAAAGAATGTATACTACTAGAGAAGGACTTGAGCTAGAACCTCATAAAGCAAATCTTGAACAGGGATGATAAGAATAGCAGGACTACGATCAAATCTATGTCGACCGGGAGTCAGGAGGATAACAATAACAAAATACTAGAAAATTGATTTGGACCCACCTGAGGAGAGGAGTTATATCACGTGGAGTCGGGGATAAAAAGAACACCCTCAAACTAGAACACCCATCATATCATTAGAATACTAGAACACCGAAATAGAAATAGCAAAATCTATATCCAACCTGTCCGGGGAGAGGGACTCTCGCGGAGTTGGGGGACAACAAGAATAGAAGAACACAAATCCAATCTATCTTGGGATAATAGAAAGTTGGTGCACCAAAAATTAAGTTTGACCTGTTTGGGAGAGGAGCTTAATCACATGGAGTTAGGGGGAAAAAATGATTCCATGATGACATAATTTCATGTAACCATTGTTATTCATGGTGGAAACCTCATGTTTGTTTAAGAAAAATCACATTGAGTCACCATCAATTGACTGCTGTAATATGCTAGTCAATTGTTGTGCCTAAAACATGAAGAGAAGCTTTGCAATTTGACTATGATACCCAACAGATTTCACATCAGTCTACTATCATAAATAATAGTCATCTATTGTGCTTAAGTTCGCAAACAAAAAGTTTGTAGCTCAATTGTGACACTTGACTAATTTCATATCAGTCAACCTCTATAATGATCGATCGACAAAGAAATTAGGGTTTGTGGATAGAAAGTTCCCAACTAGACTTGGGCACTCAATTGTTATTATTAGTTGACTACTATAGGTAAAGTCAGTGATGAACGTAGTTTAGGCATGCTTTTGTGCTCTTATTAACGCTCATTCACTTACTTTTTTTGTTCTAATCTACATTATCGTGCCCCTTCATTCTATTTGGTCAGCATAACTACTTCCCTTTGTTAGACAATTTGCTCCTTGTGTGCTTTTATTGACAAGATGCGATATAGAGAAAAAATCGAGTGAAAATGAAGCGTAACGGACATCAGAACTGAAACACAGCTAGCCGTATAGATTCTCACGATTCCTTAGCTATTCTCTTCGTGCTATACACAATATATAGTGAGTCAGTAAAATAGTTGAGGTTGTAGTTTCGGCATTAAATCTCTAAATGGTTCCATGCTTCCACTGTACTAATGGTCTAGACATCAGTGGCATCCTCAGTCGGCTTAGGAAGTTCCTCCATCAAGAACCAAGTCAGGCTCAACATGGTTAAGTAGAAGAGTTTCTTCTTCTCCCACTACTTGAAGTTCAATCCAGTAAACTTCTCTAGTTTTGTCCATGGTTGATTGGAACATTGCCAATTGAGGTGGAGGGGGCCATATTAAGAGTTGAGCATTATGTTTCTCAACACTTTTTATGGTATATCAACAGAATGAACTCCATTTTAACATTATTGGAGATATAGGAAATTATTAAATTTCAAATTTGTTTAAACAAAATTCAGACTTATCTGGCAAGATGACATGACTTGATAATCTTAAGTGCCAAGTAGGGCAGGATGAGCTTACTGGGATGGTTATGTTTTTTTGGAAGGTTTGGCTACCTTGTATGGCTGAGTTAAGCTGAGTTATTGAGTGTCGAGCTGGCCAAGTCTGACCTAGCCGAGTGCTGAGCATCACGATATCCAAGTGTCAATCTTGTCGACTAGTCGAGTGGCGGTGCTCCCGAGAGGGCACCGAGTGGTAATGTCGTCCGACTACCTAGTTAGCCGAGTTTGAGCGGGTCGTTGCTGCTTGAGCGACAAGTTAAGAGAGATGTATCGAGGCCTACGTTTGATGTAGTTTCCTTAAAACATATTTGTACCCTTCGGCGGCGATTCGATGTTATGCTAAATATCTGTTTCCCAAGAAACAATGACAAAATCACATACACAATCAAGCGCTATTGTTTGTGGCCAACCAATTTACTACTCGATTGTTATCACGGGAAGACCATTGAGCAAAATGTATGACATAGAGGAAGAATTTTGGATATTGAAGAGGATGGATTCTACGTCCTTGCATTTGTCTTTCTATTCAAGATCGCGACCTACTTATATAGGAGCACTAACCCTTGGCTTCTTTGAATGACCAAGTAATGGCCATTCATTGCCTCTAGCCATCTGGGTCATAACGCTAACAGTCGACCATTAATGTCTTACCATTTTTCCTTGGCGATTATGGATTCACCATTAATTACTGACTATTTCAATCTGGCACATTAATGCATCCGTTACACAATTGAGCAAGTAGCAAAATGGATTCGAATGGCAAAATAAAGGTTGATCGAGTTAGACAAATTTTGCCCTTTGATTTGCCTTGACCTGTCTCACATTTAACGCGTGTAGGTTGTGCTCACACATAAGTCACTTGAGTTCAGTGCAATTTGGGCCTTGATTTGCACTTGTATGGGTTCCCACATGAGAGTGAGTGACTCACCCCCATACATGTGTAAGTACCTCAGAATAGTTTTGATGTGGTCAACCAAGTCAAGTTAGGTCATACTGGTTTGATGCTTGTGTCTAAGTGTGCAGGAGCTTAGGAGTTCAAGAAGTTGAGCAGAAGACATAGTAGACGAGAAGGATGACATAGGAAGGGAGTCAACGGGCTCAGTGCATCTAAGGGATGAGAAGACTGCGGAAGAGTACACTGGTGGATGTGAAGGGCGTGAGTGATGTTCGAGAGATGAGAAGCCAGGGAGGAAGACTGCTCGAGGAAGGTCGGAAGTTGGGTTTGGGTGAGCTCAACTTAGAATGATCAAAAATCACCCAGAAGCGCCAAAAGACTGGTCAACCGGAGGTTGACTAGAACCTATATAGGCACTTAAGTAACCTGGGCACCTAGACTCCCGCATGCTTGAGTGAACCCGGGCGCCCAGATTCTTGAGCGCCTGGGTTGATACAGGCACTCGGGAATGATGTTTTATCCAAAACTAGTCGTTTCACAGCCGTTGTGATGCGGATAAAATTTGACCCAACTTAGGCGCCCCCAGTGAACACATGCACCCGAGAAGTGCCACATTAGCAACAAGATAACTCTTCTAGGTTTTATAAATAGTGCCCTTTAGCTCAGAATTTATCATCAATTCATTATACTCCATCTCTAATTCTGTGCTAATTGTTCATGCTTTCAACGACTTGTAAGAGGCTTCTCCACCTACTTCAAAGGATCATTTTACTAGATCTTTTAATATCTTAGATTAGCAACCCCCAGGTTACAAACAAAGTAAATTCAGAGTCAACTTTTGCATATTCCTTTGCATGTTATTTCTGTTTTATTAACTAAAATTATATCATTGCTAAGTTCGAAAGCAAGAGATTAGTTTATAATTTTTAGGGTTATTCATCCCCCTTTAGTCTTCCCTACACGATCCTACAACCTATTAACAACTTCAAGGTTGTGACTCAATATAAATCAACCATCAAGTCACTCATTCCCTACTGTGGGATTAAACTCTCTTTCATAATGGAGTCTCCTTCCATCTACCTCTTTTGAATTGATATTTTTCTAACACTTTTTAGACATATACAAATAAAATTAATGTACCAGATTAATATACTGTATATGACATTTTAAAACTCAACTAAGGAATTATGATTGTGTTTTATATACAGAATCACATGTACCTTAGATGGAATATTGTTGACATTAATTTTTTAATTAGCGGGCTTACATGTTGATTTAATTAAGAACATACACAATAATGTCATATATAACTAACACGATAAAGTAATCTAATAATAGTATTTACGAGTTTGGATTATTAGATGTGAGTTTATACGTGTAATACTTGTTAATTCGAATTTATTATTGACAATAAGTTGATAATAGATTCAGACCCATCATATAAAAGGGCATGATCCCTATAGGATTAAATATTCTGATATATTTTCATGCCTCTCATTAGCGATGAGAATACAACATGGTTACATTAATATCCTACGAAAGATCCGTCCATTTCATCTTCCTGGGATCTTAGGACTTTGCTGATGGTGTTAACGATGACACTTCCAAGTTCTATTTATTTTAGTGTCGTTGATCGTGATTATATATATATATATATATATATACAATGGCGTAGCCAGGAGCGTCAACAGCCCTGGGCTAAATTACGAGAGGCAGTTTGACTCATGACTGATTATATTATTATTGGAGGACATAAGAAGTCGATCACTTGTGTTGGAGAACACAAGAAGTCGATCACTAGTGTCGGAAAACATTGTCGATAGTGGTAGTGATGATTGACAATCACCATCATTTAAAGGGTTGAATTAGGTTCAATATATTAATCTTAAATCTTAAAAATTACTGGCCTAAAATTTGCTAGGGTGCACTGGGCTGGGCTTTATATTTTAACATTAAATCTTAAAAATTATTGAATTATATTAAATATTCACTTAGAAGTTATTGGGCTGCACTAGGCTAGAGCCCAGTATAGCCCACCCTTGGCTACGCCTTTGTATATATATATATATATTATCGAACCTAGTCGATAAAGTTTCGAAATTATCAAATCATGTAGGATAGTTTGAAAATGACCAAATTGTTGGTGCAAAAAATATTAGACATGAACAGTCAACCTCTAGTATTTCGATGTTTGACAATATAGCAAGAACTGGTCAAAGTGATTAACGGTTAAATCAAACAGGACCTTATGTTTGGTAGGGTAAACCTAAGTTTGATCATTTGACCAAAGGGTTAATCAAACAGGACCTGATGTTTGATAGAGTGATTAGTACCTAGGTAAGTAAAGCTGGGCACGAAGTCTTAGTTTGGAAAATTGGGCACGAAGTCCTGGTCACGGATTGGGCACGAGACCTGGCCGAGGGTTGGGCACCGAAGTCCTAGTTCAGAGAATTGGGCACGAAGTCCTGGTTGAGGATTGGGCACGAAGACCTTGCCGAGGGTTGGTCACCGAAGTCTTGGTTCGAGGAATTGGGCACGATGTCCTAGTTGAGGATCGGGCAGAACACTGAGGACTGTGGATAGAAGTAGAGAGACAGGTCAATGATTGGACGTCTCAAGATCCGGGAGTCTCGGAGGCCTAACAAAAGTCCAACCGGAGGTCTCGGTTGGCAAAAGGTAACTTCTCCAAAGTGGAGTAGGTGAGGACGTGTTCCCCGAAAGAAGGAACAGTAGGCGTCGGTTCGACTTAGGATTTCATTTGAAATCCAAAGTCAGTACCAGACAACTCTAACTGTCATTCATGCATACATTTGCCTTATTATATTGTGTTCTTAGACTAACCTTGGTTGCAGGCTAAAGGAAGAAGTTGCTGTGATCAAGGGTGCTTGAGAGGGCTCAGGCGCCCGAGAACCCAGGCGCCCTAGAGGAGTTTTTCTCAACTCTTGGCGAAGCTGAGTTGGCGGTCGCTGGTTGGACGCGCCACATCAGCTCCCAGGCACCTCACTGCTCCCAGGCGCTTCAGTGCTCCCAGGCACCCAAGAAGGCAGGTTTTATCCCTATGTTGAGTTCGCCGATGCGGATCAGGTTGGACCACCTTTGAGGCGCCCCTATAGCCACTCGGCTGTCTGGATGCTTACTGTATAAGGGGTTTCACCCCCTCAGTTCAGATCATCAATCATTCCATTCAATTACTCATTCCTTGTGAAGAAAAAGTGCTTAGATGAAGCTCTGCGATCAAGGAGGCTCCAGGAGGAAGTGTGTTATGCTTCAGACTTCCGGATTAGTCGAGATCGCGATTTTTGTTTGTTTGCATTTACTTACAAGTGGTGTTCATTTCATTATCATTATTGTGCTTGTACCAAAAACTGTAAGATGAGTTTCTTTGCCTCCGAAAAACTTTCAGAAAGGAGACCACTAGTGGACGGGTGCTACTCGTAATTAGGCTTTGGTCGCACTGACCTTGAAGGGTTAGGAACTAAGTAAAAATCTCGCTTGTTTATGTTGTATGTTTTCTCTTTATTTATTATTCTGCTATGCTACTAACGACTCTGTTACGAAGTTGAATGAATGAACAACTCAAAGATGAATAAAAGTACAAGTCGATATTCACCCCCTCGATGGACGTCACCGATTCTACAAGAATCACGTACTCACTTCCCGTTTTAACCCTAATTAGTCGACTTAGTTTTTTTATTAGTCGAATCGATTTCTCTCAGTGTAGAAATTTTGATCAAATTAGTCGATTAATAATAAAAATCAGTTGTCTAATTTACTTTTGTATCAATGTTGATTAGACAAAGGACCAAGGTTTGGCCAATTAGAACAAGGGTTAGCCAAACAGGATCTGATGTATAGCAGAGAACTCAGGGTTGGTCAGTTAGACCAAGGACTTGTTGGATCGGGTTGGCCCGGCTAGAGGGGGGCGTGAATAGACGAAAAAAATATAAAAGCGGAGGTACTCGTCTTTAAAAAAAAACATAGTCGCAACTGAGAACGTTACTTCCAAGGCAGTGGACGCTCAATAAAACTCTCCTTATGGCGGAGAAGCCTTACAACAAAAGAACGCTCAGAGATCTTACAATTGAATTAATTGAATTAATGAAAAGGCTGAAACTCTAAGCCTATTTATAGCCTAAGAGAATAAATCTGGATTGTTAATTGTTGAGGAATTTTCTCATGGCCGTTGATCCATGGATGTAATCTGAACGGTTGATCTTGGATGGGATTAAACTGCATCCATTGGATCTGATTAAGGGATAAGGTTTTATCCTTATGACTTTTTCTTTTACTTTAGACTTCGCTGTTGTAATCTTCAAGTAGTAACATCGGTAGTTGCATGTTGTCATCACCAGCTATCCCAAGTGGTAACCATGGCAACATATCTTATGTGAGGTCTTGGGATCGAGTTTTCTTAGCAACATTTAAATTCTTCTTTTTTCGAGCGCCTTGTTTGACATGGTCAAACTGATCAATCTTTTGGTTCTTCGTCTTCTGGATGATTTACAGCCAACCGGAGTTAGGCTCACCCGAACCCGACTCCAGGCTTTCACCCCTCGAGCGTCCTTCCTCCCGGCTTCTCGTCCCTCGGACACCGCGCACGCCCTTCTTGTTGATGCAGTTTGGCCCGATTGTTGTTTTGCTGTTGACAACGATTTAAGTTTTGGTTGAATGAATTCGGATTAAGTCCAGGTGGATCGGGAGATCGCACGCTGGCATGGGAAAAGACCTAGTGAGACTAGGCACACCTAGTGGGACTAGGCACATCTAGTGAGACTAGGTGAAGTGGAAAAGACCTAGTGGGACTAGGCACACCTAGTGGGACTAGCACACCTAGTGGGACTAGGTGAAGTGGAAAAGACCTAGTGGGACTAGGCACACCTAATGAGTGAAGCTAGGTTGAAATCCCGGAGAGTGAAGCCGAGCCCTGGTGAGTGAAGCTAGGTGATTGAAATCCTAGTGAGTGAAGCTAGGTTGAAATCCTGGTGAGTGAAGCCAGGTCCTAGTGAGTGAAGCTAGGTTGAATGAAGTCCCGGTGAGTGAAGTTGGGCACGGAGTCTTGGTCCGGGGGACTGAGCACGAGTCAGAGAGGGCTAGGGAGCTCGTTCTCTTGACTTAGGGCTGAATTGGAAGTCTCTGGATCGGTCTGGTGACCGATCAGGGAGATTGGCACGAACTCCTGTTGTGGATCGATCTGGTGACGATCCAGAGGAGGCTGATCGGTCTGGTGACCGATCAGGGAGAGAACAAAAAGGTTTCTGTTGAGCTCCTGATCGTTCTGGTGAACGATCATGGAGAGGTCAGTACCCTTGGGGAGAAACTCTTGATCGGTTTGCTGAACCGATCAAACATCGCGAGCTCCTCACTATGACCGATCAGGCTGGAGCCTGATCGGTCTGGGAGTGGACTGATCGGTCAGACCGATCAGGACACACCCTGATCGGTCAGGTGACCGATCAGTGAGGTTGGCCTGCGAAGCTGGAGAAACACTCAGCAAAGGGATGGATCGGTCTGGTGACCGATCCACGACTTGGGATCGATCTGGTGATCGATCACTTGAAGTCGCGATTCCAGCTTTCTCACTATGGACAGCCTGATCGGTCTGAGCCTATCCTGATCGGTCTGGTGACCGATCAGGGTTCACTCTGATCGGTCCGGTGACCGATCAGAAGCTGAACTTTAATTCAAATACGCTGTCAGAAGTTTTTGATCGCGACTATTTTCTCGTTGATACACTGATACATTACTGATTACGTTTGATATGCCTTGCTAAGCTCCTGATAAGTGTGCAGGTGATTCAAACAATGGAGGAGAGTCAACTGGGGACTTTCCATGGAGCAGGTTTGGCTCTTTTCTCTTCTCAGGATTCAATGGGCGTCTGGCGCGACTGGCAACTAACGAAGGCGCGACTGGCAACTGATGGAGGCTCAACTGAAGAGGTCTTCAGTGGACTAAGTGCCTAGGGAGGTCAGTGGGTTCAGGCTGTGCTCAGTGGTGCTGATGGAACCTGGCGACGTTGATCAGGGGCTTAAGAAGGAGGTGAGATGCAGAGGAGCAAGTAGAACGAACAGAAAAACAGGCAAAGGTTGTTGCTGGGGGTTTTGGCTGTGGTTTGAGCTCTCTGTGTAACTTCATTCTTGAGTGCTGCTGTGTATCTGAGAGGTTTCCTTCTTGTTGTCTCGTGCATTCAACTTCTATCATACTAAGGCGATTGTGGAGAGGTTTCACCACCGAGAAGGAGGCTCCAGTTTATCCGGGTTTACCGGGGCTTGATCTGCCTACGATCAAGGGATCGCCCACCTAACGGGCACGCCAAGGAGTAGGGGCAAGTTATCCCCGAACCTTGTAAACCATCTTGTTAGCGTCGGTTTGTTTCCTGTCTTTATTTTGTTCTTCCTGTTTTGGTGTTATTTCCGCTGCTGCTTGATGGATCAATTTAGGCGTGCAGGGGGGGGGGTGAATGCACTTTTTCGGATCATGGATCTCTACAGAATTGTTAGCGCAACGGAAATAATATGTAAAAGAATTAGAAACAATGCTAACACTTATCGGTTACTTGGTATCCACCCAGATGGGTGACTAGTCCAAGGATCCACACCGCGAGCACCACTTTTCACTATCGAAAAGTCTCCTTGAGGTGGAGAAACCTTTACAGCAAGATCTTCCTCTTTACAGATGCAGAAATATGATAGAGGAAGCAAAAATCACTCTACAGTTGGGCAGCACTTCGTTATTGTACGGAACCGTACCGTACACGTACAAAACGTGCTCCTTTTATAGGTGAACATGACAGATTCACAATCTGTCCAGCCCGCACCAGTCGACTGCCCCTGGGGCAGTCGACTGGCCTAGCATTAATTGCTAGCCAACGGCTAGTTTCGGGGGTATACCAGTCGACTGCCCAGATGCCAGTCGACTGGTCTGAGGCCGCAAACTTTCTGTGGGTTTTGGCAGTTGACTGCTCCAAGGCCAGTCGACTGCCCTGCCTCACAGCTCAGCTCCAGCCACTCCGGACCTTTTCCTTCGCGTGTGCCTTCAGGTCTGCTCCCTTGGCTCGTCCCTTGATGTCCTCTTCCTCTGGCTATCGTCCCTCGGATGCGCACGCAAGCCTTCCCTTGGCTTGCCTCCATGCCACCCTTCACGTGTGCCCTTGAAGTCCACTTCCCGGCTTGCCCTTGGAGCTCTCCTCCCTTGGCTCTCGTCCCTCAGATATGTCCACCGAGTGTGATTTTTCAAGTCCTGCAAACTCAATCACACATATCAAATACAACATAACACTCTAACCTTGAACCTATTCGCCCACACATCAAAACCATGATCTTCCAATCATTTAAGGGCCTATTGCCTCAACAATCTCCCCCTTTTTGATGTGTGGCAATATGTTTAAGTTAGAGATAAAACAACAACCACAATAGCAATAGCAAAACATAGTAATTGAAAAGTTATGAGACATAGTAACCCTAAGAGGCAACCTCCCCCTTAACCTATGTCTTCTCCCCATTTTCAATTCTAATCTAAATCCAAGTTAAGTTTCCACTTAACAACAACAGTATGTTAAAAATATAAGACATATCAGAACCTAAGAGGTACCTCCCCCTTAATCCATGCCTTCTCCATTTTTAAACATTCAAGTTCTAAGTTAGAAGGAAAACCTTAAACCATCCATTCCAAGTTAAAATTCTAACTTAAACCACCCATTCTCCCCCTTTGACACCATCAAAATTATTGCCTCAAGCAACCAAAACCCGTGGCATCAAGTGAGAGAATTTTTTATTTCTGAAAATTCTCACAGTAGCTGAAATCAGCCATGCCAGTCGACTGCCCATATACGCTATCAGTACCTATTTCAGTTTTTCTGTCGATTTTCAGAAACGCCCAGAAAATTCCAAAAAAGTCCAAAAATTGTAAAATTTTGCATACATGTTTGAAATGCTATACTCTATCAGGGAAAAATATTAAACCATATAAAATTTCAAACAAGCATGACTTTTGCTAAAAATCCAAAAGTTTTGAAAACCACTATATTTTGTATCAATCTTTGAATCCAATTTTGTAATCCTATGACTTTTAAAATCATGGCAAAATATATAGGTCATAAAATGGTTTTCAAAAGTTTAAAATGTCCAACTATGATCTTTGGGCAAAGTGTCCATTGATTAAACACTTGCCTTCCCCATAGTTGGTCTAGTTTTCATATTTTGATACTTTTAATGGTTCAACAATGTGCCACAAGCACAAGTGATCCATATGTATCACCCTAGTGGATCAAGCACCCTTTTTCAAAGCTAATAACTTCAAGTTCATCCTATACTTCAACAAAACACATTCCAAGGCCTCTTCTTAAGGATGTAAACTCCAATTCGGGAAGAGGCTTGGTAAAGATGTCGGCTAGGTTCGACTTTGATTCAACATAGTGTAGTTCTATGTCTCCCCTTGCCACATGGTCTCTAATGAAGTGATGTTTCACTTCAATGTGTTTCGTCCTAGAATGGTGAACCAGATTTTTAGTTAAATTGATTGTACTTATCACACAAGACTTTGACCTTGGTGTAATGTAACTCATAATCCTCTAAGGTGTGCATGATCCAAAGGAGTTGAGAAACACACCCACCCATTGCTACATATTCGACTTCCGTTGTTGATAGGGCAACGCATGGTTGTTTTCTACTACTCCAACTAACTAAAGAAAACCCAAGGAATTGACATCCTCCACTTGTACTCTTCCTATCTAACTTACAACCCGCATAGTCCGAGTCGGTGTATCCAATTAGATCAACACTAGGGGTTCTAGGATACCAAAGTCCGACATTGAGGGTTCCTTTCACATACCTTAAGATCCTCTTGACTACAACCAAATGGGGCTCTTTGGCACAAGATTGGTACCTTGCACACATACCTACCGCAAAAAGTATGTCGGGTCTACTAGCGGTTAGGTATAGAAGGCTACCAATCATGCTCCTATATTGTTTAGAGTCCACCATTTTCCCTTCAATGTCACTATCCATTTTCACATTGGTTCCTATAGGTGTAGATGCTACCTTAGCATTTTCTAAACCAAATTTCTTCAGCATCTCCTTAGCATATTTGGTTTGAAAGACATGTGTACCTTCATTAGTTTGCTTAACTTGAAGGCCTAAGAAAAAGGTTAACTCTCCTACAAGACTCATCTCAAATTCATCTTCCATACATTTGATGAATTCTTGTAGGAAGTCATTATTTGTTGACCCAAAAATGATATTGTCTACATAGACTTGGGCAACAAATATGTCCTTATCCTTAGATTTTAAGAACAATGTAGGGTCAATTGTTCCTCTCCTAAACCCCTTAGACACTAAAAATGAAGAAAGCCTTTCATACAAAGCCCGGGGAGCTTGTTTCAATCCATATAAGGCTTTTCTTAATTTGAACACGTGTCTTGGATAGTTAGGGTCCTCAAACCCGGGGGGTTGTTCTACATAAACCTCTTCCTTAAAGATCCCATTTAGGAAGGCCGACTTCACATCCATTTGGTGAAGTGTGAAACCCATGTGATCGGCATAGGCTAGTAGAATTCTAATTGATTCTAGCCTAGCTACGGGGGCATATGTCTCATCATAATCTAGTCCCTCAACTTGGTTAAACCCCCTAGCTACCAATCTAGACTTGTTCCTAGTGATCTTACCTTGGTCATCTAGTTTGTTCCTAAAGACCCATCTAGTGGTTACTATAGTGCAATCATTGGGCCTAGGAACTAACTCCCAAACTTCACTTCTCTCAAATTAATTTAGCTCTTCTTGCATGGCTAAGACCCAATCAACATCTCCCAATGCTTCATCAATGGTCTTGGGTTCTAATTGGGAGATTAGAGCTATTTGACTAGTTTGATCTCTAAAGTATGATCTAGTCCTTACTCCTTCAGTGACATCACCCATAATTTGGTCAATGGGGTGATCATGGTGATGTCTCAAGGGCCTAGAGGTTGTATGTTCATTTACTCCTTCTTCCTCATCCTCTAGGGTACTTCTTACTCCCCCTTGATCATTGCCCTCCAAATACAGATCTTGGATTCTTTGGGCAAGGGGTTGGGCCTCTTCTATATCCTTATCAATTGAGGCCTTCCTAGGGTAGGTACTATTTGTTTCATTAAACTTAACATTCGAGGACTCCTCAATCACCTTTGTCCTCTTGTTGTACACTCTATAACCCCTACTAGTTAAAGAGTACCCTACTAAAATCCCTTCATCGGCTTTTGACTCAAATTTCCTTAGGTCATCTTTGGTATTTAAGATGTAGACTTTACATCCAAAGACTCTAAAATAGTGGACTTTGTTAGGATCGTTCTGGACGCTAGAGGGGGGTGAATAGCGTATCTTCGATTCTTTTCACCTACGTTGTTAGTTTGCGTAGCGGAAATACAAACAAAAATAAAACTAACAATAAGAACAATGCTAACAAACCAGGTTTTACTTGGTATCCACCCCGGTCGGGTGACTAATCCAAGAATCCGTCGGTGGATCACTCCCCGGATAACCTCTGGCTAGCCCGCGTCGCTCCTTGTGGGTGGAGAAACCTCGCCACAACACCTCGGACACTATCTGGGCACAAAAGACTACTAATACGCTTTACCCAAGCGAGTTTCGTCAAGAAACTCAGCCACCACGAAGTCCTCTTTATATAGGACTCGGGGCTGATTTCTTGCTACCAGTCAACTGACCCCAGGGCAGTCGTCTGGTGCCAGCCAAATTTGACCGTTGACACCCCCAACGTTCGAATTTGCCAGTTCACCAGCCACCTACCAGTCGACTGCTCCCAGAGCAGTCGACTGGTCCCCGGCTAAATCCCTTCCTGAGTACATTAACACAACACTCGATCCTCACGACTCGACTGACTCCTCATCCGCAGCCTCGACTATTGCCTGCGCGCCCTCTTCATCTTCGACTCCCGTCCCTCGGATGCACGCAAGCCTCCAGCTTGCCTCCATGCCATCCTTCTCGCATGCCTTGAAGTCCGCGCCCCTCAGCTCATCGTCCCTGCTCACCAAAGTCCCTCGGATGCGCACGCAAGCCTCCAGCTTGCCTCCATGCTATCCTTCACCGTACCGAGGCCGTCCAGTCAAGTCTATATGTGTAACCTGTACAACCTGCACACTCAACATACACATATAAGAATATAAGGGAAAACCTAACTTAAACCCTTTGCCCAAACATCAAAACCTATGGTCACTCCGGACCATCTTAGGGCTGATTGCTCCAACAGACTTGTGGTACCCTTCCATTCCATAGTTCAAAAGGTGTTTTTCCTAAAAACCTATGTACCAACACCCGATTTTGGATATAACAAGAGGTGTTAACCGCTTCGACCCAAAAATAGCTAGGAAGGGAATATGCATTAGGCATGGTCCTAGCAGCTTCTTGTAGGGCTCGGTTTCTCCTCTCAACTACTCCATTTTGTTGAGGAGTCCTTGGGCATGAAAACTCATGCTTGTACCCATTTTCAATACAAAATTGTGTGAAACTAGCGTTTTGGAACTCCCCACCATGGTCACTCCTAATTCGGTTTATTTTGGTATGTTTTTCGTTTTCTACCCTTTTACTAAATCCTATAAAGATCTCTAGGGTATCATCCTTATGATTCAAGAAGTAGACCCATGTAAACCTAGAAAAATCATCTACTATCACTAGGCAATACTTACTCCCTATAAGTGAAGGAGTGCTATGGCAATCAAACAAGTCTATATGCAAGAGTTCTAAAGGTAAGGAGGTGGTGGCTAGAGTTTTACCTTTGTGTGATGCTTTTGATTGCTTACTCTCTTGGCATGCATCACACAACTTGTTCTTCTCGTACTTGATCATTGGGAGCCCCTTCACCAATTCTTCCTTGGCCACTCTTGCAATGCTCCTCATGTTGACATGTCCAAGTCTCCGGTGCCACAACCACCCTTCCTCTTCTTTAGACATGAGACACTTGACAACATTGTTAGTAGCATAAGATAGATCAAGATAATATAAATTTTCTTCTCTAAACCCTTCTAATATGATAGTATTCAATTCATTTTGCCTTATTATGCATTTTCTAGCATGAAATTCAACTTTAAAACCGACATCACATAATTGACTTACACTTAATAAATTGAATTTCATGTCTTTGATTAGAAGTACCTTATGTATGGAAATGGTGGGAGATACCTCAATTGTGCCCCTACCAATGATTTTCAACTTTCCACTATTTCCAAAGGAGACCGTCCCTTCTCTTAGATAGTTAATAGTGGTGAACTTGCTCACATCCCCGGTCATGTGTCTTGAGCATCTACTATCTATTATCCATATAGTTGGGACCTCCTTCACCTTTACCTAAATAACACGAAAAATATTCTCTTTTGATACCTATATCTTTGATCCATAAGCATCATTTAGAAATCTCTTAGGTACCCATGCCTTCTTTGTGGTTCCCCTAGCCCCTAGTCTCCTAGATGCACCAATCCTACCGGTAAGTGAGACAAAGGCTACCTCCTTTGTCTTAGGCCTATAACCCAACCCGGCCTTGTTGTACACAGCCCTTTGACTGTTGATGATCATGTCAAGGTTACTTGATCCTACTTGGAATTTCCTAAGGGCCTTCGTGAGGTCATCTACCTGTTTCCTTAATTCCCTGTTTTCATTTTCAAGGTGTGAAACATGTGAAGAGGTAGTGCTAGCATGCAAGTCCTTAAGTTTTGTAGCTTCTACTCTAAGCATGTCAATTTGTTCTTTTAGATCCTTAACTTTACTTCTAGCCTTAGCTAAGTCCATGTTCATGCTAGAAATTATTTTCACTAAAGTAGAGGAGGGTAAGTGGTATACCTCACTTACCGAAGCTTCTGATTCTGATGATGAAGTGGAGGAGCTCTCATCTTCACTACTTGAGCTTCGTTCATCATCCGATGAGTCCGAGTGATCTTGTGCCATAAGAGCAAAGTGGGAGACTTGCTCTTCTTCTTCCTCTGAGGATGAGGGATCATCCCAAGTTGCCTTGAGGTTGGTGGCACCCTTTTCCTTTCCCTTTTATCTCTTCTTGTCACTCTTCTTCTTCTCTTCTTTCTTGTCATCCCTTTTCTTCAATTGAGGACACTCATTCTTCATGTGTCCCTCTTGATGGCAGTTGTAGCAAATTATGTCCTTGGCCTTACCCTTACCTTTGACCCCTTTCCTAGCATAGGATTTGTTAGATAAACTTTTAAATTCTCTACGAAATTTCCTTACCATGAAAGCCTCTTGGTCACTGTCCATAGAGGTGCTTGACTCCTCTGAATCTGATGAAGATGAGTAGACCACCTGCTTCTTCTCCTTCCTCCTCTTCTGCAACAAAAGCAATACCTTTCTCTTTGGCCGTAATGTTATCTTGCTCGTGCAGTTCAAATTCACAAAACAAATCATCTAATTTTACTAAAGATAAGTCCCTTGATACCTTGTAAGCATCAACCATGGATGCCCACAAGGTGGTTCTCGGAAAGGCTTGTAAAACATACCTGACAATGTCCCGGTTTTCTATCTTCTCTCTAATCACATGGAGCTCATTTATCACTTCTTTTACCCTTCCATGTAGCTGGCTGACGATTTCGTTGCTCTTCATGGAGAGGGATTGCAGTTGGGCCACTAGTAAGTCCTTCTTGGCTCTTCTGGACTCGTTTGACCCTTCGTTTAGTTCAACCAACTTGTCCCATAGTTCCTTGGTGCTCTTGAATGGCCCCACCTTGTTCAGTTGCTCCTTCGAGAGCCCGCATTGCAATATAGTGGTGGCTTTGGCATTAGACTGCGCCCTTTTCATCACCTCCTTCGACCATGATCTCATTGGTGTTGGGTCTCCTCTTTCATCGACGGGCGCCTCGAAGCCCTCTGCAATAATTATCCAATTTTCTATGTCATTCATAAGGTAGTATTGCATTCTACCTTTCCAGTAGACGAAGTCGTTCCCGTCGAAGAACGAAGGTCGTGCGGTGGAGTATCCCTCTTGAAATGCCATTGCAATTTGTTCTGGTTGATTGTTAGATCTTCTAAAACACACTTCGCTCTGATACCAACTGAAGGATCGATTTAGGCGTGCAGAGGGGGGGGGGTGGGGGTGAATGCACTTTTTCCGATTGTGGATCTCTATAGAATTGTTAGCGCAGCGGAAATAATATGTAAAAGAATTAGAAACAATGCTAACACTTATCGGTTACTGTTGGTGCAAGTTGCATCAATGATGTTCTCCTTTAAGTGTTTTAATGTTTGACAATATACTTAAGTCAGTGATACACTAAACAGACAAAGGGGAGCAAAGAAGAAGTAACCTAAGTTGAAGAAAAGTCCTAGTTAATCTAGGCATCGGAACCCTAAGTCCTAGCGAAGGGCTGCTAGGGCTGCTAGGCACCTAGCGAAGGGCTGCTAGGTATTGAAACCCTAAGACCTAGCGAAGGGCTGCTAGGCACCTAGAGAAGGGCTGCTAGTATCGTAACCCTAAGACCTAGCGAAGGGCTGCTAGGCACCTAGCGAAGGACTGCTAGGTATTGAAACCCTAAGACCTAATGAAGGGCTGTTAGGCACCTAGCGAAGGGCTGCTAGGTATCGTAACCCTAAGACCTAGCGAAGGGCTGCTAGGCACCTAGTGAAGAACTACTAGGCATAGAAGACCTAGCGAAGGGCTGCTAGGCACCTAGCGAAGGGCTGATTGTAGCGACCCGCCTTCTTCTACCTTAGACGGATCGTTACTTCTCTTTACTTCTCTACTTTTGATACATGACTAAAAGTAAAATGCGGAAATCTTTTTTTTTCTTTTAAATTCTTCTAACAATTATATTCTAACTTAAGTAGTCATGCATGATACCATATCACACTTTCCTTCTCAAAACTCGTAGTTGATACTTATTGAAACAAGCCTCACCCAACTCAAACTGCCCGTACCAGTCGACTGGTGACGTGGCAGTCGACTGATACGCCTGTAATCAGTTTTACAGGTTTTCGGCTCTTGCTTCTTAAGTCCACCATTCATTCAGTTTCGAGCCATATCAACCTACGACACCATTTCTATACTCTATGTCAGTTTCCTAAACAATTTAGCCAATCAAACGAATCCATAAGCTTGAATTTAAGACTTTTATGGAAGAAAATAAACTAAACAAGTTTATATAGACTTTAACAATAGAGTTTGTACCAATCTTGACTCCTATGCATTCAAAACACCAAATACATGTTCTACGACCTTGCTAAAGCATTATGAAATGTGATTGCAACTTTTCTAAACATTTTTAAGCAATAAAAACTTGATTCAAAGGGAAATTGATACTATCTTGGCACGAACACCTTTTTCTCTAACAAAGTATCAATATCCCTAACTACTCACATTTCTACTCATCCAATGCAATCATAAGAATATATAGGCTAAAAGAAATGACATGGAATCTTTACTCTAAGAAATTGAGCATGTAAAACTATCCAAAGCTCAAATGTTCGCTAAACTTTATAAAGCAAGAACTTGAAATTCAAATGATCTATAACATTATGAATTAATAGCTAAATTGTCTTGCGCCAACGATCTCTCCATAATCAGCCACCACACACACTCTACTCAGCACCGCCTCGTCGTCTTCCTTCAGAATTGCTTGCCTTTACCTTTATCTGCAATAAGAGGAAATGCAACTAGTAAGCAAAAAGCTTAGTAAGTACTATCTAGCTCACAAAAACTCGAAATATGCAAACATGCTTCTAGATCAAACTGAACATCATATGAGATA
The DNA here is from genome assembly GCA_024364735.1 of Boesenbergia rotunda. NCBI lineage: Eukaryota > Viridiplantae > Streptophyta > Magnoliopsida > Zingiberales > Zingiberaceae > Boesenbergia > Boesenbergia rotunda. Next base: position 56,406 of record JAGFNQ010002660.1, read on the forward strand.
CTAATATGCTTGAAAGAAAACTAAGGACATGTATAGCTCAAAACATGCATACTCAAGCAATAATAAATCTCATTTTACTTTTCTTGGCTCAACTTGGAAACTTTAGCTATTCTTTAACTTTTTGAAAACTCTTTAAACTTTAGAAACTTTGCTAAAGCATATACTTGAAAATACTAATCACTTGGATCCACTGAAGACGTAAGTACCATCTCATGCGCGTTCCCTAAAAGGTTGGGGTAGCGAGCCACCAATCCTAATAGAGCAGACCTTGGTCTACCAGGGCCAAGACCTTGGAATTGGACACCTGGATTTCTTTAACGACGCCCTTGGACGCCGGGTACTGGCCTTAGAAAATAAAATAGCTTTTCTTTCTTTTCTTTCTTATCTGTAAATGCCTTGGCATTTTCTCGAGCACCTTGCGTGCTAAAATCCCTAAGTCTTGACTTTTGGGGATTTCTTAAGGCCTTGGCCTTTTCTTTTCTTATCTTTATCTTCTCTTTTCTTTTCTCATAACTTTACTTAGCCCTAATCTCATATAGGGTGCTTAATCAACTTATACGAACATATAATGAACTAATATCACATGCCAAAAATCATAAACTAAAGAAACTATCTCTTTTAAAACTTTTAAAGGAAATTCTCGCGGAAAAACCGCCTCTTACTGCAGGTGAGCAGTACTTACATTGATATCTTGGACTTACAACCAAGATTGACGTCTAGAGCTCGGGAGAAACTTGAGATCTCGGAGAATTCTTCACGCCTACGCGTTCCTCTCGTCGCGGGGATCCCGAATATAGGATTATCTCTTGGAGAAGAGTCTTGGCCGGCCCTCTAGAGCTTGCTGTTGGTCGGCGTCACCCCAAGAGAGGAGAGGAGGTCGGCGTGAGGGTTTGGAGAGGAGAGAAATAAAACTTCTCTCTTTAATTAGCTATTTATACTTAAGGGTCGGATCAACCTACTATACCGTAAATACCCTTCTCTCCGTCCCTTGTTGTGCTTGATACCCCTAGCCCGGCTGGTTGCGCGCGCGGGCTGTTTCGTGGTGGTCGCGGGTTCAATCCACCGGCTGCCCTTAAACGTTTTTATTATTTTTCTTTTTATTTTTCTTTTTCTTTTTCCAAAAATACCAAACGGACTCGGAAAATTCCATAAAAATACTCTAAAAATTCCTAAAAATATCTAGAATATTTCTAAACCATTTCTAAATAATTCTAAGGACTTTAAGAACTAAAAATGGGAATTTTGGGGCGTTACACTGATAGGCATAAAAGACTAGCGAAGGGCTGCTAGGCATCTAGCGAAGGGATGCTAGGGAATGAAGACCTAGCAAAGGACTGCTAGGCACCTGTCGAAGGACTTCTAGGTAATAAAGTCTTGGTCCAAGGGACTGAGCAACTTAGCTGAGCAATGACTAAGGACAGGAGTAGAGACGGGTCAGGGTTTGGGCGTCTCGAGGTCCGGAAGTATCAGATGCTAAGTAAAAGTCCACCCGAAGGGCTGGGTGGCAACCGTCTCCTGAAAGGAGTAGGTGAAGGGCAAGTTCTCGGGGGATGGGAGCTTATGCCGGTTCGACCTAGGGTTTCGTGGAGATCCGAAGTCAAAACCAAGTCCTTAAGACCAATATCATATGTATCTATGCTTTGTGGTTGTATATCTTACAGGTACCAAGATTGGAAGATATAGTGGCTTGCTGGAGGCCCTAACCAGCCCCCATTGTTGGGGGCGCCCCCATGCAACCAGGGCGTCCCCAACAATGGGGGCGCCCCCAGCCAAAGAACAAAAAGCAGTAATGGGTTTGGTAAGCAGAATAGCTCCAAGCGGGGTGCTCGGAGCGTCCGGGGCGCCCGGAGCGTCCGGGGCGCCCGGAGCGTCCGGGGCGCCCGGATTCGAACCTGTTTGTGCTGGTTCGTGTCCGAAACACAGGTAAGCATCCATGAGGGTGCCCGGGAAGTCCGGGGTGCCCTGGTCAAAGCTGTTATCTGCTGCGGCGAGGTAGGCGCAGGGATAAAGTTTGATCGAGTCTTCCGGGGCGCCCCCAGCGTCCAGGGCGCCCCAGGAGGCCTATATAAGGGGCTTCGACCCCTCTGCTTCAAGAACAACTGTCAAGTACCATTCCAAGCATTCTGACCGATGACAACACGCTAAAAACGAGGCTCTACGACCGGGAGGCTCCAGGAGGAAGTGCGCGGCACTTCGGAGGTCCTGATTGGCCGAGCTTCATACTTTGTCTTGTTGGTTTGCATTCATTTAATTACGCACTTAATTTTTCTATATTATTGCTTGTAATCCTGCACTGTAAGTCGGGTTTCTCCGCCTCCGGAAAGTCCGGGAAGGAGACCAATAGTGGACGGGCGTTCCCGTGCATAGGCCTTGGATGTACTGACCCTGGGGGGTCGGGAATCAAGTAAAAATACGCTGTGTCCTTTGCTTTGTTTTTTTGTTCTATTTATTTTCCGCTGCGCTACTAATATTCTAAGTCCAGAACGAACGAAAGTTTTACGAAGAATTCTGAAAGATTGTTCACGATCGATATTCACCCCCCCTATCGACGGCACCGGTCCTACAGTTACTTGGTATCCACCCAGATGGGTGACTAGTCCAAGGATCCACGCCGCGAGCACCACTTTTCACTATCGAAAAGTCTCCTTGAGGTGGAGAAACCTTTACAGCAAGATCTTCCTCTTTACAGATGCAGAAATACGATAGAGGAAGCAAAAATCACTCTACAGTTGGGCAGCACTTCGTTACTGTACGGAACCGTACCGTACACGTACAAAATGTGCTCCTTTTATAGGTGAACAGGACAGATTCGCAATCTGTCCAGCCCGTACCAGTCGACTACCCTAGCATTAATTGCTAGCCAACGGCTAGTTTTGGGGGTATACCAGTGATGGACCCGGGATAGGCTGCCACGAATGTAGGTCTCAAATTTAGATATTTATAAAAAACTGGAAACCCTTTTTGCAATCAAAATATGAAAATGTAGTAAAGGGGTCACAGGTCGTATTTTTCCTCGAGTCTAGTTGATGTTGTGTGATTTGAGCTTGTATTTATGTGTCGTGATTGTTTTGGGTTTCAAATAAAATTTGGGGTTGTTGGCAATTCAGAAATGAAAGAGCAATAAAAATAAAGGAACTAAACTAATGAGCTAAACAAGCAATAGCAAGTGATGGAAACCGAATCAACCCAAAGAACTTAACTAAAATTGGAAAAGCAAATTTAAATTCAAATGCAAAACAAATGCTGATGCAAAGAAATAGAGACAGTGATAGAAGTTTTTGGAAAGATATTCAAGCTTAAAACAATGGCTAACTACGAAATTCGGAAATTAAACAAGCAACAACTATCAACTCAAATTAACTACAAATTTTGGAAGCCACAAATGCAAAGAAAATTCAGAGATGCTACATACGATACCAATTAACTTCAAACACTGTCATACACCAAGAGACAAGTGAAAACTGATGCAAGCAATGCCCCAAAACAGCTTGGCACGCAAGGGAACCTTTGTGCCAAAACTGAACCCTTTGTGCCAAAACCGATTCTAACAATTAAGCCTTGAAACCTATTGATCAAACTTAGAAAGGACAGCTACAAATGCAGTGATATGCATGGATACGAAGAAATTTCAGACTCCAAATGAATGACTGATCAAATCAGATTGTTGAAGGAACTTGACACAACCAAAAACGTGCAGAATTTCAGAATTAACTACAAAATTCAAAAACCTTAAGGGCAGTAAATGCAGCTACGAACTGAGCAACAAACTCAATCAACAGCTGATGTGGAAAATGGGATGTAACGTAACCAAGTCAGGTGCAGAGTTCATCAGCCAATAAATGCAGAAACTAATGTGAAACAAGAGCTTTCGAAACCTGATATAATGTGCCAAAATGAAATAACTCACTTGCAAAATTCAGATTCGAAATTTAACAGAGATAACATATGCAAACTTAAGTCTATTGCACTAATCCAAGGTAAGAAAAGATTCACAAAATCTAGAACTAACTTGAGACAAAGTTCAGGAACTAAGGTGAAAGAAAACTGATACGCAACAGCCCAAGAAAACTGATACACAGCAGGCACTATTGAACGCAAGCCAGAAAAGATGAAACAAACTGATCTAATCGAACTTGTTCATTACGCAAACAATCTAGCTAATACATGCACTGAATTAAAACTCTAATTGAAACAAAAACTATTCAGAAACGCAAATTACAGTAGCTAAAACAGAATTTCAGAACAGAGATTGCGGCAGAATTTAAAACTACAGCTAAAACTGAAATTTAACTAAAGAAACTACTCCTCGATCCCTTCCCGAGCTCAGGTACTCCTTGTTCGTCATGCAAGGGAGAGCCTCGGACCCGTAAGCTCAACAAACCATAGGCAAAACTCCATCTGCGATTGAATACAGCTCAGATTGCTTCATTCTGAATTTTCCATTCGAAATCTTCAATTCAGCTGCGTCTGCGTGCGAAGGTGAGTTGATGATGATCCAAGCAATCTAGGGAACCCCTCTAGATAGCTGATAAGTACCATTTTATTAATTATTTGAATTGCTAAAATCCATGTTTGACCTATGTTTTTATTGCTTAATTGTGAAATTACCCTAGGTTTTAGAACTTCCTTTTATTTTGGACTTAATTGCAAATTTACACATATTTGGATTAATTGGCCACTAAATTTTGGATCTATTTTTGTAGGCATGAAAGGTTCATAGAGCTAGGGCATACAGGGTCAAACTTGAGTCGGAAGTGGAACCGGATCGAATTATCAAGCTTACGATTAATCCAGGCCGTCCGATTCAAAAGCGGCTAGATCTGAGCCATCCGGGACCATCTGAAGCAATCCGAGCTAGGGTTAGGGTTGATAAAGCATTCTGATCATGATCTGAAGGTTTCATCCCAATTAGAGCTAAATCAACCGTTGGATCAAGCTCGGAGGGTTCTAGATCGTCCATTCAAAGATTAGGTTGATCTGGACCATCCGTGCCACATCTGGAGGATCCGAACTACCACGAGGTAGATCCTGACCCCTGATCAACATCCTCAAAGTTTGGCTCAAATCAGAGCAAGATCAGCCATTGGATTCATCCAATTCAATCTGGACCGTCCAATGTCAATTACTTAAGGAAAATTTCTGCGCAGCTCACCCTCGTCGCGTCTTCGCCGCAACAGTGCGTTCTTCATCGAGTTCTTCATTTTCTTTGCAATTTTTCTTAGTTTTGAAGGCGTGACCACTCAATCTCTTCCATGGATCAAATTCTGAGTCATTGGGGATAGCTTTTTTGGAGAATTCAGCTCAAATTGCACCGGAAAAGGGCTGTTTGAGGGTTTCAGCAGCTCAGCAATCCAGTCACTTGTATCTCTTCCGTGAGCCATTTCCGACCATCTGAGCCGGCTGTAGGGGTTCTCAGGTGAGCTCAGATGGTCCTTGAATCATCATAGCAACCACCATCAACTGAGGCCGAGGAGATTGGATTGAAATTCCAGCTGCGTGCGTTTTGAGCAGAGTGATCGACTAAAGCTGATTTCCACTAATTTGTTGTGCTTAGGGGTTCGAAGCCAGCCCTTGCTTGACGACCAAGGAGAATTTGAGCTTAGGGAGGATTGAGGCGTAGTTCTTTAGCTAATTTCAGTTGTTTTAGCAGTAAACTTTATTTCTGCACTTGGTTTCGTTTCTGCCTTTGTATCAGGATACTTAGATTTGGTTTTCTGAATTGTTTAGCTCAAATTAGGTTTCAATCTTCAAGTTAAGTAGTTAGGGAGTTTATTTAGTGAACAATCAGATTTAATTTCAGTTTGTTTACATTTTAGAGCTTGAGTATCAGTTTCTTACCTTGCGTATCAGATTTTTGTTCTGTGCAACAATTTTCTCTTGCGTTCCAATTTACAGTTTCTCATTGCGAATTAATGATCAATAGCTTTGTGTGAATCTTGCAGCTATTCTGATTTAGTTTGTTTTAGCTTTAGTTTCTAAACTTAGATGCACATCTAGAGTTCCATTTCTGCGTTTGGGTTCCTGTAGTGTAGTTTTGGTTTTGAATCCAGCAAGTTTGTGTCAATTCTGCTAGTTTCGGGTACAAGTTGCTGAATTTTGTATCAAGTTAGTTTTATGCTCTCTTGTCTCAATTTCCATTGTATCCTGTTGCATCTCCAAAGGTTTCAATTTCATTTCGGCAGTAGGTTTCAGTTTGTGCGAATCAGTTTGAGAATCTGTGTTATTCCAGCAGGTTCCAGTTATCATTTCTGAATGCGTGCCAAATAATCTTTGGTTCTCCTCAACTTTTCTGAACTGTGGATTATTGCATAGATTCCAGCTTTCGGTTTGTTTGTTCTGTGTTTAAATTGTGTTGCAATTCTGCATTTGATTTAGAATTCGATCAGTCTTTACATTAGACAGTTTCAAGTTTATTGCTTCCTTCACTTATTCATGCATAGCCCTTCCCCAATGGATTTGTTTTCCAACTTTTCATTTAGATTTCATTTTTAATTGAAACCAAACCCAATACCCATTTGAAACCCGAAAAATCACAAACGACACATAAACCAAGCTCGAATCAAACACAACAACTAGCTCCGAGAAAAATACGACCTGTGACCCCTTTGCTACATTTTCAGATTTTGATTGTAAAAAGGGTTTCCAGCATTTATAAATTCTAAATTTTGACGGATCCACACATTTTGTGACAACTTTAATTAGCTAAATCGGGTCCATCAAATTTTTGGCGCCGTTGCCGGGGAAGCAACTAGTTGATTTGTTTGATTTTTGCTTGTGCACTTATTTTATATTTTTCTTGATTTATTTTTGTGCTTATTGCTATATCTGTTGATTTGATTTTATTTGTTTTATCTCTATATCCACTTTTACTGCGATTTGTTTTGTTTTATGACCAAGTCTTCAGGTGGTGATTTAGAAGAATTCGACCCTGAGATTGAGAGGACTTTCAGAGCCAGGAGGAGCCAGGCATTCTTTCTGAGACTACAGATATCCCTCCTATTCAGACTATTTTCACTCACTCAGGGAGTAACATGGCAGATCACCAGAGAACTATAAAGGAGCTCGCAGCACCAGATGCTGCCTTTCAGTACTCCAGCATAGCTTATCCAGAGCTAGCTGGTGATTTTGAGCTCAGATCTGGACTCATCAATTTATTGCCCAAATTTCAGGGATTAACTGGAGAGCATCTAAACAGACACCTGCACGAATTCCATGTTGTATGCTCTACTATGAAGCCTCAGGGCATTTCTGAAGAAGATATCAAGCTGAGAGCTTTCCCCTTTACACTGACAGGAGCAGCAAAAGATTGGTTTTATTATCTACCTACAGGACATGTGTCTAGTTGGATCTCCATGAAGAAAGCATTTTTGGAAAAATATTTCCCAGCCTCCAGAACAGCTATAATCAGAAAAAGCATCTGTGGAATTCAGCAAGTGGTGGGTGAGACGCTCTATGATTACTGGGAGAGATTCAACAAGTTGTGTTCAAGTTGCCCCTAGCATCAGATCAGCGAGCAACTTTTGATTCAATACTTTTATGAGGGATTACTGCAGATGGACAGAGTTATGATAGATGCTGCAGCTGGAGGGGCCCTAGTGAACAAAACGCCAATGCAAGCTAGGGAGCTAATTTCTAATATGACTGAGAATTCCTAACAATTTGGAAGCAGAGCCTTGACCACCAGAGGAGTGGGTGAAGTCCAGGTAGTTCCTACTGATCAGAAAGAGATAAAGAATTCATTAGCAGAAATCACATCACTTATTAAGGAATTGAAGGTTAATAATGCAAATCAAGGCTCAAATCTTTCAGCAACTCCACAATCTAATTCCCAACAAACTCAGCAGCATTAGTAAGAGGACAATTTCAAGCAAGAAACAATCCTTATTCCTCTACTTACAATCCTGGTTGAAGGAATCATCCAAATTTGAGGTACGGGAACGCTTTCTGCCAATAAAACCCTCAAACGCAGCCCTCACAGCAGCCTCTACAGAATTTCCAGCAGCCCCAACAAACTCAGAATAATCAGCAAGTTTTCCAGCCGTCGAACCAAAATTTTCAGCCTCCATTTCATCCTAATTCCCAACAAACTTAGCTGCAATTTCAGCAACAATTTCAGCAATTCGAACCTCAATTCTAGCAATATCATCAAGGGCAGCAAGGTTTTCAATCATTTCCAGCTTTCCAAACTCAAAACCAATCATTCTTCCAGCCCTCACAACCCTTGAATCAGAATTTCCAGCCTCACAATCAAGGGTTTCAAAATCAGAATTTTCAGTCCTCATCACCGAATTTTTCACTTCAAAATCAGAACTTTCAAGGCTACAACTCGCAGCAAGGTCTCTAAGCATATCTGCCCGCTAATCAGCCCTACCAACAGCAACTTCCATCCTCCTATCAGCCCCAACAACCATGTTTTCAAGGATCTCAGCAAGCTTAACCATTTCAGCCAACTACTTCCTCATTTCAAGGCCAGTCAAGGAGCTATGCTAACCAAGGAGGCTATGGGAGCTCAAGTGGAGGAAATGCGCAGCAACAACAAATGATGGAGATGATACAACAAATGTTTCCCACCATACAAAACCTTGAGAGACAAATGGGGCAATTGGCTAGTGGGATTAATCAAAATCAAGCTCAAGGATCAAGTCAACTCCCTTCCCAAACTGTTCCTAATCCTAAAGGAAACGTGAGTGCTATTACATTGAGGAGTGGGAAGGTTACATCATCTCAAAACGGTCCAAGAGCTGAAATTTCAGAAAACCGGATAGCAACTTCAATTCCAGTTCAGAACAACCATGAAACGACTTCAAATTCAGCTGATTCCACCCCTAGCCCGTGCCTAACCCCTTCCTCAAGTAACCCTCCAAATTTGGTGGAAAACGAAGAAGAAATCAGTGCCGAGGCCGATTTTACAGCCACCACATCACATGGGACAGCAGGGTAGAATTCAACATCTCCATTTCCGGCCAAAGAAGATGATTTTAGGGTTCCTTTACCCTTTCCACAGTGGAAAACATTAGCCAAAAAGCAAGTGGAGGAGGAGAAGGCTAAGGAATTCAATGAGTTAGTAGAACTTTTCAGTAAGGTAGAGATCAATGTACCTTTGTTGACCATGATCAAGCAAATTCCAAAGTATGCTAAGCTTTTGAAAGATCTTTGTGTTCACAAAAAGAAACTTAAGGAAAATGAGTTGGTCAGCTTTGGGAAGAATATCTCAACACTTATCCACACCATTCCTCAGAAGTGTGAAGACCCAGGGGTATTTACTGTTTCTTGTGAGATAGGGAGCACCATATTCCATGATGCTATGCTTCATTTAGGAGCTTCCATAAATGTGATGCCCAGGTCAGTATTTCAGATGCTCGGCATAGGCCCTTTACAGCCCACTGGTGTGGTGATACAGCTAGCAGACAGGAGTCAGACCCACCCAGCAGGTATGATTGAAGATGTTTTGGTGAAGGTAAAGGAGCTAATATTTCCTGCAGACTTTTATATTTTGGATATGGAGGGAGATTATTTGGCACACCGTTCTCCACTTATTTTAGGCAGACCGTTTCTAAAGACTGCTAGAACCAAGATTGATGTATATGCCGGTACACTTTCTGTGGAGATTGGAGACACGGTTGTTCAGTTTAGCCTTTTGATGCTATGAAGCATCCGAGAGAGGACCACTCCATCATGAGCATGGATATTCTTGAGGAGCTGGAGTAGACAGAGTTAGAGGCTGAGGGATTTCTGGATGATTTTCTGGAGGAGCTATTGATTCAGAGGAGACTGAGAAATACTTACTGCTGAGACTGAGGATTTTTCAGAAGACATTTCAGATGCACTTCCAGTTGGAGAGATTTTTTAGGTGTAGGGATTGCACAGAGCCCCAAGGATCACCTATTTTCTTGATATTCAAGTGTAGGGGATTGCACTAAGCCCCAGGGACACTTATTTCTACTGAAGAAGGCCAAGTGAACTGAAGCCATTACTAGGCCATTTGAAGTACGCATATCTAGGAGAGGAGCAGACTTTCCTGTGATTATTGCACAGCATTTGGAGTCAGAACAAGAAGAAAAATTACTGCAAGTCTGAGGCACTACAAGAAGGCAATTGGGTGGACTTTATCAGATATACCAAGGTATCAGCCCAGCTATTGCATGCACAGGATATTTTTGGAAGACAATGGTCAAACCTGTGAGGCAACCACAAAGGAGACTCAACCCACTTATTTTGGATGTTGTAAAGAAAGAGGTGACTAGACTTCTACAGGCGGTATCATTTACCCTATTTCTGACAGTCAGTGGGTTAGTCCTATTCACGTGGTGCCCAAGAAATCTGGAGTGACCGTGGTGGCGGATGAAAGCAATGAACTAGTGCCCACCAAGAGTTAAGAATTCCTGGGAGAGTCTGCATTGATTACATGAAGCTCAACAAGGTCACAAGGAAAGATCACTTCCCTTTACCCTTCATTGATCAGATGCTTGAGAGATTGGCAGGGAAGTCGCACTATTGTTTCTTGGATGGATTTTCAGGCTATTTCAGATTTGCATAGATCCAGAGGACAGGAGAAGACACTTCACTTGCCCTTTGGTACTTTGCCTACAGACGTATGCCCTTGGATCTGCAACGCATCCGGTACATTTCAGAGATGCATGTGAGGTATATTCGGTGAGTTGCTAGAGGACTGTATGGAGGTATTCATGGATGATTTTCAGTTTATGGCACTCTTTTTTATTCATGCTTAAATAACTTATCTAGGGTTTTACATCGTTGCATTGAAACTAACCTTGTTCTTAATTTGAGAAATGCCACTTTATGGTAGAGCACGGATTGTACTTGGAACATAGTCTCTCGGAAGGATTGAGGTAGATCCTGCGAAAATCAGTGTTATTTCTTCTTTATCTTACCCCGTATGCGTACGGGATGTTCGTGCTTTTCTTGGACATGCAGGATTTTATCGCAGATTTATTAGAGATTTCAGCTTGATTGCTCGACCTTGACAGATTTTGCAGAAGGATGTTGAGTTTCACTTTGATGAAAAATGCAAGAAGCTTTTCATAGACTCAGGGAGGCTCTTACCTCAGCCCTATTATTACATCACCTGACTGGATCTACATTTGAATTAATGTGTGATGCTTCAATTTTGCATGGGGAGTTGTTTTAGCACAGAGGGTTGATGGGAGCACCACATGTCATTTGTACGCCTCCAAAACTCTAGATGCCGCCAGCCAACTACACCACGACTGAAAGGAGTTCTTGCCATTGTTTTTGCTTTAGATAGATTTGATATTATTATTGTGCTCACATGTGTTTTTTTTCTGATCATGCAGCTCTCAATATTTTTGAAAAAGCCTGATGCAAAACCAGATTGATCAGATGGATGCTCCTACTCCAAGAATTCGACCTGGAGATCAAGGATAGAAGTGGAAAAGAGAACTTAGTTGCAGATCATTTGAGCAGACTTGAAGGAGATGGATCTCCTACCACCATTGATGATGATTTCAGAGATGAGCACTTGATTGCAGTGCATGGTGAGACACCGTGGTATGCAGACCTAGTTAACTTTCTTAGTTGCACATGTTTTCCCACTCAATTTCTAAGCTCAAAAAGATAAATTAAAAAGTGATGCAAATTTTTATGTGTGGGATGATCCTTATTTGTGGAAATTTTGTAATGACCAAATAATTAGGAGATGCATACCCGATCATGAGTTTTCTTCTGTCCTGACATTTTGTCATTCATCAGCTTGTGGGGGGCATTTTGGACCCCAGAGGACAGCCAGGAAAGTACTAGAGTGTGGATTATACTGGCCCACCCTTTTTCATGATTCACATGTTTTTTATAAAAATTGTGATAGATGTCAGCGAACTGGGAACATAGGAGCGAGACATGAGATGCCCCAAAACACTATGCTTTACTGTGAGATTTTTGATGTTTGGGGGATAGATTTTATGGGACCTTTTCCTGCATCTTATGGTTATCTGTATATTTTACTTGCTGTGGATTATGTTTCGAAATGGGTGGAGGCCATTCCCTCCAGGACTGATGATTCTTCTGTTGTTTGTAGTTTTGTTAGGTCACACATTTTCTGCAGGTTTGGAATTCCAAGAGCAATAATCAGTGACCAAGGATCTCATTTTTGCAACAAACACATGAAGGCGATGCTTACCAGATATGGGGTGGCACATAAAGTTTCTACATCCTATCATCCCCAAACAAATGGACAGGCTGAGATTTCAAACAGAGAGATCAAATCATCTTAGAAAGACAGTTGGGCCCACTAGAAAAGACTGGAGCAAGAGGCTAGATGACGCACTCTGGGCCTACAGAACAGCATACAAGACACCGATTGGCATGTCACCCTACCGCTTGGTTTATGGTAAGGTTTGTCACCTCCCCGTGGAAATAGAGCACAAGGCATATTGGGCGGTGAAAGCTTGTAATTTCGATGCTACCAAGGCGGGAGAAGAAAGAAAATTGCAACTTTAAGAACTTGAAGAAATTCGGCTAGAGGCATTCGAAAATTCAAGGATTTATAAAGAAAAGACCAAGAATTTCCATGACAAGCACATTGTGAAGAAGATTTCAAAGTTGGTGACAAGGTGTTATTATACAAATCAAGGCTCAAATTGATAAAAGGTAAATTATGATCAAGGTGGGATGGTCCATTTATTGTAACCAATATTTTTCCCTATGGTGTTGTGGAAATTCAAGATGCATCTAATGGTTTTATTTGGAAAGTGAATGGCCACCAGCTCAAAAGGTACTTTGAAGAGCTAAAGGAGCTAGAGGTGGATGGGTTAGACATGAACGAAGCTATCTACCCAACTTAAGGGGAGTTCACTTTCTCTACCATTTATTTACATATCATTTCATGTTTCTAGGAATAAATGTTTCTTTTTAAAGTAAGTAGTGGATAATAAATTCTTAGGAAACATGACATGAATAAAAATCATTGTAAATATCATGTCTTTTGTTTTAGCACTTTTTCTTGCATGATTAGGAATAAATGTATCCCTCTAGGTTAACTTATTGTCATTTTAGA
>JAGFNQ010002661.1:0-181850 GCA_024364735.1 Boesenbergia rotunda
TGACGCACTTCAATATGTTTGGTCCTAGAATGATGGACTGGATTCTTGGTTAGGTTAATTGTGTTAATGTTGTCACACAACACTTGCACACTTTTGTAACTCAAACTATAGTCCTCTAGAGTGTGAATCATCCACAACAATTGTGATACGCTCTCCCCCATGGCGATATATTCTGCCTCGGTCGTGGAGAGAGCAACACAATGTTGCTTCCGACTTGACCAACTAACTAAAGATGATCCTAGAAATTGGCAACCCCCACTCGTGCTTTTCCGATCCAACTTACATCCAGCGTAGTCGGAATCGGTATAGCCAATTAAATCAAATGATTCGGTACGGGGTACCAAAGACCGACTCCAATTGTGCCTTTAAGATATCTCAAAATTCTCTTAACAGCGATTAAATGAGATTCCTTGGCACAAACTTGATACCTAGCGCACATACCCACAGCGAAAAGAATATCAGCTCGACTAGCAGTGAGGTATAACAAACTACCTATCATGCTCCGATATTGAGTCAAATCAACGGGTTTACCACTCTCATCATTATCTATTCTTGTGTTTGTAGTCATGGGAGTGGTCACCTCTTTCGAATCACTCATATTAAATTTTCGGAGCATTTCTTGAGTATACTTCGATTGGTGCACATGGATCCCATCTCGGGTTTGTTTGATTTCAAGTCCAAGGAAGAAAGTCAACTCTCCCACTAGACTCATTTCAAATTCACTCTCCATGTGTCTAATGAATTCATTTAAATAGCCCTTATTGTTTGAGCCACAAATTATGTCATCGACATATACTTGGGCTACAAAAATATTGTCACCATCTCTACGTAGAAATAGTGTAGGGTCTATTTGGCCTCTTACAAAGCCTTTTTCAATTAAAAACATCGACAACCGCTCGTACCAAGCTCGGGGTGCTTGTTTAAGGCCATAAAGTGTCTTTTTGAGCTTGAACACGTGGTTTGGAAATTCGGTACTCTCAAACCCCGGAGGTTGTTCGACATAGACCTCTTCCCTTATTAAACCATTTAGAAAGGTCAATTCGACATCCATTTGATATAACTTGAAACCTCGATGTGCTGCAAATACTAGCATCAATCGGATGGACTCTAATCGTGCCACGGGAGCATAGGTCTCATCATAATCAAGGCCTTCAACTTGACTGTAGCCCTTGGCTACTAAGCGTGCCTTGTTTCTAATGATTTCTCCCTTATGGTTCAACTTATTTTTGAAGACTCATTTGGTTCCAATGATGGTGGTCTTCTTAGGTCTAGGGACTAAGTCCCAAACTTGACTTCTTTCGAATTGACCTAGTTCATATTGCATTGCAATGATCCAATCGGATCATTTAATGCTTTATCAATTTTTCTAGGTTCAATTTCGAAAAGTAGGGCAACTTCATTAGCCTCATTCCTAAAGAATGATCTAGTTCTTACCCCACGATGGATGTCTCCAACAATTTGGTCTTAGGAATGACTAGAGGCTAATCTAGTTTGCCTAGGTGTTGGTGGTGCTTCTTGAATGGGTTCACTAGACACAAGCTCAGCCTCAGGATCCGGCTGATCTATGGGTTGTCTAGGCTCACCGTCATCGGATTCATCACCATCAACAATATTTGGACTTTCATTCGAACTTAGTCTCCTAAGTTCGAATTGGACTTCATCTTCTGGTTGTTCATTGACTTTTGGAATTTCTTCAAAGACAACATCAAAAGACTCTTCAACCAATCTAGATTTCTTGTTGTAGACTCGGTAGGCTTTGCTAACTAGGGAATACCCGACTAGTATTCCTTCATCAGCTTTTGCCGTGAACTTCCCAAGGTGATCCTTGGTGTTTAGGATGAACACCTTACAACCAAACACCCTAAGGTGTTTAATTGTAGGTGGTTTTCCAAACCAAAGTTCATGGGGAGTCTTACCTAAGAATCTATGGATGAGGACTCAGTTTTGCACATAGCAAGCTGTATTTACAGCTTCGGCCCATAAGTAACTCGGTAGTGAGTACTCATTAAGCATGCTTCGTGCAGCCTCTTGTAAAACACGGTTCTTCCTCTCTACAACACCATTTTGTTGTGGTGTTCTAGGAGTAGAGAACTCATGTCTATACCCTCTATCTTGACAAAATTCTAAGAATCGTTGGTTTTGAAATTCACCTCCATGATCACTTGTAATTGTCTTAATAGTTGATGAGTTTTCATTTTCAACTCTTCTACAAAAAGAAATGAAAACATCTAAGGTTTGATCCTTATATTTTAAAAAATAAGTCCATGTATATCTAGTAAAATCATCAATGATAACAAAGCAATATCTACTTCCATTCAATGATATGATAGAGCTACAATCAAATAGATCCATATGAAGTAAATCTAACACGGTAGATGTACTTACAGCGCTTTTACCTTTATGTACAGATTTTGTTTGCTTACCCATTTGACATGCATCACAAATCTTTTTTTTTCATACTTGATGCTTGGTAAGCCACGAACTAATCCCTTGTTGGCCAACTTCCGAATATTCTTCATGTTAACATGTGCTAGCCTCCGGTGCCAAAGGGTGGACTCTTCTTCTTTTGACATGAGACACTTAGCAAAAGCATTAGTAGCACTTTTAAATGAAACTTGATAAATATTGTCTACTCTTGTTCTTACTAGTACCATGTCCAAGGTATCATATTGTCTAACTAGACATTGACTCGGTTGAAAATCAATTGTGTAACCCATGTCACATAATTGACTGACATTTAGGAGATTAAATGTTATCCCCTTGACTAGAAGGACATTTGAGATTCTAAGACATTCGGATATTTGAATGTCTCCTATTCCTATGACCTTAAGACTACCATTGTTACCAAATGAAACATTACCTCTACTTTTTCTTTGAAGGGTAGTAAACAATGATCTATCCCCGGTCATGTGTTTGGAGCACCCACTATCAACGAACCAAGTTGATAGATGCTCCCCATCAATCATAACCTACACAATTCGAAAAATGGAAGATTTAGGTACTCAAACCTTGGGACCTAAAGCATTTACTAAACAAGACTTAGGCACCCATGCCTTGACAACTTTCTTTTGAACCTTGGGTGTCTTAATTGGTCTAACACCAGTCCTAGACATAAGGGACACAAATGAAGGTTCCTTGGGTCGGTAACCAATACCGACCCTATTGTAGACTGCCCTTTGGGCATTCAAAATCATGTCTAGGGTTTTTGAGCTAGTTGAGAACTTCTCAAGAATATTCTTGAGTCTGTCAACCTCACTCTTTAATAATTTGTTTTCATCCTCTAGCAATTCATCATGCAAATCACCAACATCCTCAACCCTAGAAGATTTCAATTTTTCAACCTCAATTTTCAATGATTTAATTTCATCCTCTAACATTTCAACATGTAAATCATCTATGTTCTCATCCCTAGACGAAATCAATTGTTCAATTTATAATTGCAATGATTTAACCTTATTTTTTGACTTCTTCAACATATTGGTTAAACATGCAATTGCTCTATAACATTTTTCAAGTTCGGGAGAGGTTACCTCTTCATCATCCGAAGATGATGAAGCCGCGTTTGAGGAGTTGGAGGATTCATCACTGTTTTCTTGATCTTCTCCAAGAGCCATGAGTGTCACGTGCCGTGTACTCTTCTCCTCGTTTTCTTCATCGGATGAACTTGAGGAGGATTCATCCCAAGTGGCCTTCAAGGTCTTCTTCTTCTTCTTTGATTTCTCCTCTTTCTTTTTGGATTTCTCCTCCTTCTTCTTTAGCTTTGGGCATTCACTCTTGAAGTGCTCTTTCCTACCACACTCAAAACAAGAAACGTTAGTCTTATCAACCTTAACTTCACTAGGGTTACCTTTACCCTTGAAGCGTCGACCCCTTCTCATCATTCTTCTCACAAAATTTTCCATCTCGGAGGAAGAAGACCCACTGCCATCTTCCTCGGAATCGGACTCGGATTCGGAAGAGGATGAAGATGAAGAGACTTCCTTCTCCTTCTTCTTCTCCTTCTTCTTCTTGTTAGATCGTTCCCTGCAACTAAGGCAATCCCCTTCTCCTTGGGGCCTTTGTTAGCCATTTCATGCAATTCCATTTCACAAAACAAATCATCTAACTTAACAATTGATAAATCCTTGGAGACTTTGTAGGCATCCACCATGGATGACCACAAAATATTCCTTGGAAATGCTTTTAACACATACCTCACAAGGTCGCGATTCTCGACCTTTTCATCAATAGAATGAAGCCCGTTGAGGACTTTCTTGAATCGGCTATGTAACTCACTTACCGTTTCATTCTCCATCATGGAGAGATTTTGAAGTTGGTTGAGGAACAAGTCCCTCTTGGCGATTCTTGAATCTCGGGTGCCCTCTTGAAGTTCGATGAGCTTGTTCCATAAGTCTTTTGCACTTGTGAATGGACCAACCTTGATGAGTTGGTCTTTGTTCATGCCACATTGTAGGGTGACTACCGCCTTCGCGTCGGCTTCACTCTTCCGAGTTTGTTCCACCGTCCACCGCCACGATTCAAGTTCTTTGCCTTCATCATCCTTTGGAGGGGTGAAGCCCTCCTTCACCGCGAACCAAGTATTGATGTACATCTTCAAGTAATACTCCATCTTCGATCTCCAATATTGGAAATTTACGCCATCGAAGAAGGGAGGTCGGGTGGTGGAAAAACCTTCTCTCAACGCCATGGATGATAGCTCTCGGTTGTTAATCCGCTTGTACAGAGCCCCAAGCTCTGATACCACTTGTTGGAACTCGGATGGCTAGAGAGGGGGGGGTGAATATAGCCAAACACTTGGACTTTGCGATTTTCAAATTTTTGCACTCAAACTTTTAGTAGCACAGCGGAAGTAGTAAAATCAGAATATGCAGAAAACTAAACCCTAAACTATGAGTAAACACAAGAACACTAACAAGAGGATTTACAAGGTTCGGCGATAACTTGCCCCTACTCCTTGGCATGCCCTTAAGGTGGGTGATCCCTTGATCGTCGGCAGATCAAGCCCCGGAAGATCCGGATAGAAAGCAACCTCCTTCTCGGTGGAGTAACCTCTCCACAGCGTTTCAATCAAAGATATAGTTTTAAGCACAATGAAACACAAGAAAGATCTTACTTAGCACTTAGCACAGACAAGAGCACAGCAAGCTTCTTCCGAGCTCCACCCAGCGACGATCTCACGCAAGAACCCTTTTCTTCGTGTCTTCTCGCTGTTGGACTCAAAGCCTCTTGTTCCTTCCTCCAAGTGCTCAAGCAAGGGATGGTTGCTTCAAAGATCACAGTAGCTTTCTCAAGAGAGGATGATCAGCCAAGAGCACAAGCACGCAGCAAGAAATCGCATCAGAAAACCAAGGCAACCAAAGTTCTGTTGAAGCAAGAGTTTTTCTTTGCACTTCTCCACCACGCTGCTTATCCCCTCTCCAGTAGTGCCAGGTCACCATCTCACTGCAGCCTCCAGCTGCTCTCCTGCAACCACCAGCCACTACTGAGCTCTTCTGGACTCCCTGAGCTTCCCTCAGACCAGCCCCAGTCAGCAGCTCCAGCCAGTGCCAGTGTCCGTTGCAACCTGAGATGGAAAACGGACAAACCTGCTCCAAGGAAAGGCCTCCATTGACTCTCCTTGAGTGTTTGAATCCTTCCCTGTCACCTACAGCTCAATCAGAGTATTAGCACAGCATATCAAGTAGCAAATCGAGTATCATAGGTTAAGCACAGAGAATCGGATACATTCAGACGCGATCAGAGCGTCTGACAATGCATTTTGAATTAAAGTGATCGGTCACCGGACCGATCCAGGGCTTGTGGGTCGGTCACCAGATCGATCTACCGCTTTGCTGGGACTCCCAGCTCTCGCGGCGACACAAGCCTGATCGGTCACTAGACCGATCAGAGTGAATCCTGATCGGTCACCAGACCAATCAGGTAGCTCCCTGACCGATCAGGCTCCACTTCTGAGTGAACAGTAATCGCGGAAATTAAATCCTGTCGTGGATCGATCACCAGACCGTTCAGGAGCTGATCAGCGGGGGAACTCAACTCACTGAGTGCTCCCTGATCGGTCACCAGACCGATCAGAGGCAAGGCAGTGAAGAAGCTGCCTGCTCCCTGATCGGTCACCGGACCGATCAGGAGCCAAGCAACGAGGCAATGGCCTGCTCCCTAATCGGTCACCAGACCGATCAGGAGCCACACAGTAGGTTCCCAACCTCACTGTGCGCTCCCTGATCGGTCACCAGACCGATCAGTCATTGCTGGATCAGTCACCGGACCGATCCATGAAGGAGCAGCATACCAAATTCCCTGATCGGTCACCAGACCGATCCAGGGACACAAACCTAGCCCTCTAAGCTAGGGTTTCATCTAACCTAGCTCTCCAAGCTAGGACTTTTTCACCTAACCCTCCAAGTTGGGAATTTTCACCTAACCATCCAAGTTAGGACTTTTCACCTAGCCCTCCAAGCTAGGACTTTTCACCCAACCCTTCCGAATTAGGACTTTTCCAAACCTAGCCCTCCAAGCTAGGATCTGACCCTCCAAGCCAGGACTTTTTCACCTAACCCTCCAAGTTGGGACTTTTCACCTAACCCTCCAAGTTAAGACTTTTCACCTAGCCCTCCAAGCTAGGACTTTTCACCCAACCCTTTCGAATTAGGACTTTTCCAACACCTAGCCCTCCAAGCTAGGATTTTCCATACCATGCCTAATCCCCAATCAGGACTTAACCATAATCATAATCATCAACCTAAACTAAAATCGATGTCAACACCAAAATAACAATCAGGATCAGACTGCATCAACAATATCAACATATAAGCAAGAAAACGCGACATGGTTATGGCCTGTATACTACGATCTTCTCAAGCCAATGAGAAGATCGATGGTCAACCTAGGGATAACATCTTCTCCAAGTGCATCCTTCGGTCATCATGTGTGGTCGGCATCCTTCTTGTAACTTCATTCTTCAATGGACACTCCACTACTCCTTTTGTACATTACAATGAAGGAAAACTCGAGTTACATTCGAGTCTAAATCTATTTTTATAACTTGAAAAAATAGAGACAAGGCACGACACGCATGTCGTATTATGAATTACAACATGCACACACACACACACATATTCATCCAATTATATTGGGGTTAAGGCCATAACCATGCACTATGTCGTCAATCACATACAATAGATTTAGGACATCAATTTTTATTATGATTGTAAAAATGCTCATGAGCCGAAACCATAGGTTATAAAATTTGTCGAGTACATTCGCATCATAGCACACTTTCATATTTCATATGATGATGCTATAGACTTTTAGTTTGATCAACACAAACTTTTGTATCTCGGCAAATACTCATACATTATACAATCTATAATAAAATTATATCCTACTTCTATATCACATATAAAAGTTTTCTAAACTTTGTACGATCATTCGCAAGTGGCTCTGATACCACTGTAGGGATCTATAGGTAAAAATATTTAAAATCGTAGCGGAAATAAGATCCCTCGAGCGATCCATGCGAAAGAAAAACTCATACAAAGTGATCTACAATTCCTATCTTATAGGAATACCTTTGTCGTGTGCCCTTCGCTTATCCCGCTAGTCCTTTTGGTTCACCGGATCTCTTACACATTCAAGTGTCCGTGCCTTTATGCGTATCCACATGAACACGATCTACGCCTCGGAGAGGAACCACCTTAGTTGTGCTAGCAACTTGGGATGGTTCACAAAGCACAAGAACCTCCACTAGGGAGTTATGGACAAGGAGGAAGAAAAAAGAGGAAGAGAGATGCACCCTCTAGCCTTTGACAAGGGGAGGTATTTATACTTATCTAATGAATACCAAAGGTCTATGTCCCTTGAGCTCTTCTCATCTTAATGCTAATAAAACCCAATGAATACCAGCCTCTTGGTATCCCTTGAGACTCTTAATATTCTATTCATCTAATGAATAGAATGTCTCTTAGCCTTCCTCTTAAATAATATTTTATTAAACCCTTTAATGAATATTATCCATAATTAAGTGGTTGAGTCTAATCTAGATGAGTCTAACTCAAATTAGACTCAATCCCATAATCTAATTGGATTCACTTGAGTTTAACTCAATTAATCCAATTGGAATCAAATCATAGTCAAACCAAGATCAATTAATCTCCGAAGCATCGTGTCCTTAGTGTGTGACCCAATAGGTTCTCGTAACGTTGGCAATGTGCCTAAATGCTTTAGACACATAAGCAATGAGCGACATCTAGCAATGCATCATTGCTACCCAAGTAACAAGAAAAGTCGAGATCCGACTAAACCTCCGTGACTATGATAATGTATGACATTGTCCTTCTATCCTCGATATTTAGATTGACCAATGAGGCATAGACCATGTCATCCTCAGTCAATCTTGTGTTTCTTGATCCCCGAGTAGACTCACTCAAACAAATGAGCTCAATATCTCATATTGACTCATTTGAGCATGACCATGCGTTTTAGTAGTCCTACTCGATCAAGGGGCCCACAGATATAACTCCCGTCATATGGGAAGGATAGATCTCATTTACATCACTCACATCCCTCCGCATAATTCATTACATACCCAGTGATCGCCTTTATAGTCCACCCTATTACGGGTGACGTTTGACGATACTAAAGTACATAACTCTTTATGTAGGGAACCATAGTAACTTCAGGTCTAAGGACTATTCATACTAATAGTCACATGAGAAAGTTTATGACACTCATATGACAATCTATGAAACTTTCTCATGGCGGATCAATTCAGTACACATTCTCCAATGTATACTCATGTGTCAACTTGATATCACATATCCATGACTTGTGAGCTCAAGTCATCAGTTGATCTACATGCTAATCTTCATGCATTAATATTGTCCTTGAATATTAATACTTGACTAGGAATGGTTTAGTGTAGTGTTCTCTACATTATCTCACTATCGATTCAACCAATTGATATAATGTAGATAATAACCTACTACCCAAGGACATTATTATACTTAGTTATTTGGCACAAATACAAAGTAAGTATAATAACCAAACATGCCTTTATTAATAATAGAATATGATACAAAATGTCCCTAGTCAATCATCACATAATTGACTCTAGGGCTCCTACTAACATACATGCCTTATTTCGTCTCAATGTCATGATGTAGTTTAGTTTCCTTAGTAGCTTGTTCTTCTTATTGGTGTAATCGATCTCTAGGGTTTTGAACTTTGTTACAATATGTTTAAATGGAGTTTGGTCGAGGTTGACCTAATCGGGTGATAAGTCTACCAACTGACTAGTCTAAATTAGATATTAGGCAAGGAAAGTGCAGGTGAGTTAAGCTAGACCCTTGTGAGTAAAGCTAGGTTGGTGAAGTCCTAGTGAGTAAAGTTGAGTCCTAGTGAGTGAAGCTAGGTTAGTGAAGTCTTGGCGAGTGAAAACTGGCCCTAGTGAGTGAAGCCAGGTAGTGGGAAGTCCTAGTGAGTGAAGCTAGGCAATGAAAACCCTAAGGTAGGTAACCTTAGAAATCTTGAAGGAGTGAACTCCGCAAGTTTGATTGGAAGGTTTCCGGTTGACCATGCATGGTCGACCAGACCAGCGGAACTTGGTAAATCTAAGAATAGGTTTATCAATACTGTTTGCATTACTATTATTGTTGTTGTTCTAATCTAGTTTTGCAGGAAATGTCTTGGTGGATCAGGCAATTAGATATTGAGTAACTGAAGTCCACACAGGTCTGAGAGATCCAATGTCTGGCAGGTACATAAGGTAAGCTCCTGTAAGAAAGAGCTGTGAGGTTGTGCCCCTCCGAGATAGCCTTGGGGCACTGATCCAACTGGAGAAACCTACGGAGGTTTCTAAGTTAAGATCAGGACAGTTATAACTATCAAATTACTCATGCATTCCTTTATCTTATCTGTGTTAATCTCTGTTTTGCAGGTCATTTACTTTCCATATTATTATGCTAATGTTCTTGTGTAGGTATTCAGTTGATTGTAGGATCAGTGGACTAATCACTGGATTAGTTGACTAATCAAGATCGAGTAGATAGCTGCGAAGCCAGATTCAACATCTTTTCAAAAGTATCCGTTGATGGATAAGTGGATCAGTTGACGCATCCATATATGAAATGGCGCGGGCACACACTTGAAAAGATTCCTATCCGTCGACCCATCAGGGGTTTGGTCAATGGACTCATTTATTGTTGTGACAACCGAGCATAGCTAAGCAGTGCAAAGATGGTATGGTGCAGGGATTTATCGACTGAACAGGAGGTTCAGTCGACCGATCCTATCCGTCGACCGAACGATTTTCAGTCGACGAATCAAGGCCTATATAAAGAGCTCGAGACCAGCTTCAGCAGATCAGTTTTTCACATCACTTCTGCTCGCCCATTTTCTGCCTTCTGGGACAACGAACTGCTTCCGATCCTACTACTTCGACGCCGAAAAGCTCACTAACATACTGTGCTTCAGATCTCCTACTTTTGTTTCGGTATAACTTTATTATTTGTAAGTGTATTTATATTCCAAGGGGGAGGTTGTTACTGATTCCCATACATTCTCTACGATATCACTTTCTCCAAATTATTTTCAGAGAAAGGATTATAGTGGATTTCCATCGAGAGCGGTCGAGGACTACAGGCCTTGGAGTAGGAGTCACCGAAGGCTTCGAACCAAGTAAAAAATAAAAGTGTTTCATTTCTTTTTCTGCTATTTTATTCTCTTTTTATTTTATGTGCCGAGAAAAGAAAGAATTTGAAAAGATCGAGATTCACCCTCCTCTCTCTATCTTCGACAATCCTAGACTTCTTTGGTTTGTTATGTTTTAGGTTCAGTTAGTTTCCATTATTTTCATTGTCTTTCAATTCTAGCTTTAGAACCCAAAATCCAAACCCCCATTTGTATATCAAAAATACCAAGCAATAACATTCAATCCTAGGATTATAATTCACTGTCTACATTCCTTATAAGAAACTATCCGAGATACTCTATGCTACAATAATGTAGAGGGGTTTGGCACTTTATTGTTTGTAAACGTGTCATGACAACACATTCTATCAATAAACAAAGCTTTCTGTGACTTAGGAGTAAATGTGAGTTTGATATCATTCAGCATATGCAAAAGGTTAGGTCTAGGGAACCTTAAGCTCACCACCATGACACTTCAGTTAGCTGATTGTTGATGCCCTTTGAGAATTTTAGAGGATGTGCCAATGCAAATTGATTGTATCATCGTGCCAACTGATTTTGTAGGAAATAGAGGAGGATCCTTGCATACCTATTATTCTTGGAAGGCCCTTCTTGGCCACCACCAAACTGATAATAGATGTGAAGAATCATAAACTCTATTTTAAGGTGGGGAGCAATATGTTGGAGTTTGATCTCTCCAAATTATCAAATGATTTCCATGGAGAATGCAAAGGGGAGGAAGGAGACCTTGATCATTTGGAGAGATATCCTAAAAGATGTCCAAATACGAAGCTAAATATAGAACTTCCATAGTATAACAAGTACATTATCCTAGCAAGAGTCACGTCAAAAGAAGAGAAGGGTGAGATTTTCAAATTTGGAACACTTGAAGGAGGGGAGAGAAAACCTCTCAAAGAAAAAGCTCTAAGTTGAGATTTAAAAGGGGTTGAGCTAATGACCTTAAATAAGCATTTCTTGGGAGTCAAACCAAGATTTTTTTGTTCCTTAGATTTTAACCTTTTTAATTCGTTGATTTTTGTTCTTGAAATATTTTTAATCAATTCATTTTGATTTGTAGGTCATCAACCATACATTGAGTGAAAGCCCCATTTTTAGAGGCTGACACAAGCGACTGTGCATACTAGCATGATCCGTGTTTAGTTGGGCTATAGCATGGGCAACCGTGTTCCCCAATATGGGTCATGATAAAACCACCAAACATGACACGAGCGTCCGTGTCCGCTAGAATGACCCCTGTTGCACCAATTCTATTTAACTCCATGCTCGTGACCTAGCCTCCCATGGCCCGCTTTCTCCTGAAAGCCTTCACGACTATTCATCTCCTTCCTCTAAATCTCCTTGTTGAGCCTTTCCTTGCCCTAAACCCTCAAGAATATTCTTGCCCTGGATTTCCATTTTGTACCCTTCAGTTCAAAACAAACATGAAAAGGTCAAGGAAAGGAGAAGCTTCGACCTCCGAAGGAAAAGGGAAGGAAAAAGTGGTGGAAAAAGCATGCAACAAGGGTAACAATCCATACAGTATTATTTTTCATAATGAAGTTCAAAAAGCATGCTTTGATGTTCTGGTTAAACGAAGGATCGCTCCCATTAGATGTATAGATGATCATGTGATGGATGCCCTAGGAATTAAGAATGATATAAATTGGTTGATAAGTAAAGTGATTTGGGATGAGTTGATGAGTATACGATGTCCCACTTACACCAAGGTTACTCTTGAGTTCTTGGACATTGAGTTCCTATAAGGGAGGAATTGTACTTGCTTTAGGCAATTTTCCTTTATTAAGTATGATTTCGTTGTTAGTTTTATGTTTTAGTTGTTTAGGCTTCTTGATCCTTTGGATATAAAATGAAGCATAATATGTATGGTATTGTCCTTTAAAGCATATTGATTTACATGTTTAGTGTTTGGTGATACAATGTGAATGCATTCTCCCTATTTTAGTGATTCATATCTTTCTGTCTTATAGTAGAATTTTACAAAAGCGTTGTTGAGTTAATTTGGTTTCATCATAACCCTACTTTATAATTTAACATTATGCTTCACTTACTGGTTATTTTTGAAAGGTCGACTTAGTAGAGAATAGTCATGATTCATTTTGTTAGACTAGTACCTTGGTAATCATAGGTGACCCTTTTCCTGACATTTTAGTTACTAGATCATACTTGGATAATCTAAGCCCATTTGGAAAAATCAAAATGTCATGTGAAAAGAGAGAGAAAAGAAAATAAAAGAATGAGATGCAATAAAATATTTGAGTGAAAGACAAATGGAAAAGAAAAGAATGATACTAATGGGATAGATAACAATTGTCATGGGTGGAAAGGATAAAATATCCTATTGAGACCGAGTTAAGTTACTGGGGAAATATTTATCCATTTCTCTTAATACTGAACATGTCATTGAGACTTTGTGTTAGGAAGACAGAATGAATCTTGCGTATGGCAAGTAAGTGCCTAGAAAATCTTATGAGCACAATTGAATGACGACTTAATTAAGAAGGAATTTGAAATCTTAGGAACAAACTATGTACTGTGCACGTAAACTAGCTGATAGGATTAGGGAAATTGATTGAGTGTCTTCGCTTGAGGATGATAATTTTTGATAGGATTAAATAAGTTTATTGAAGTTTGAGAGAGAGTTATTCACATGCATTTAGATTAGTGTTTGTTTGAGGACAAGCAAAGGTTTAGTTTGGGGAATTTTGATGTGCGCATTTTATATAAGATTTTTGTTATGTTTTGATGTACCTTTCGACCTACTTTGTATGTATACATTTCATGAAATCATCTTTTTATGCTTCATTTTGATATTTTTCTTATTCCGAAATATTGCTCTCATGTATTTTTTGTGATAGAGTTTGAAAATGAGTGAAGACGGAAGTTAAAAATCAAGTTTCGAAGATCCTGACCTTGAGGTGCCCATGCCAGCCGGACTGCTGCTGCTTGCCGCGCTTGTGCGCGACTAGTGGATTGCCACAAGGCCACACCGCCGACCACCCTTACCTTCGCAAGTCATCAGCTGACCTCCCGACTGACCTTCGAAGCCACTGCCACTGGCCACACCGCCAACAACAATAAGTTTAACCATCGAACAACAGTCTCACCAGCTACCATTCACCACTTTTCATTGTCGTCGGGTTACTTCAGCTATTGGACACGAATCAAGCTTTGATCCTTCTCTCGAATTGTGTTGTCTCCGTGTCTTGGCTAACATCGAAGACGAAGACAAAACTTGTGGCTTTGTGAAGCTGTCTTGACAATCGCTCGGCGTGGATACGAATAGAGGCGAAACTTCCAAATGTCACTTGGTTGATTCTCTTTCCACTTCACGTCATCCGTCATGTATACCTAAAGTAAATTTATTTATCATAATTCATAAAATTTCATGTACGATCATGTCTATATGAAGTTTCTTTGTATGCATATGGTGTGTACTGTACTAAAATAGTTTTATTATTTTTTTAAATTTTTGCTGTGCATGTTTATGAAATATATTATAACACATACCTGTATCGTACTCCCCAACATATTCTCAAGACGATACTGTTGCTGCTAAAGTTATTCGTCGTCTAGGTCACATCCAAGGTAAAGTGGTAGTGCATTTAGTGCTGAAAGTGCAAAGAGAAAGGCAATGTAGCTAGATGCAAAAGGTGGAACCGTCATCTTAGCGGCCCCCGATCTCGGCATCACAAGTGTCCAGAGGGGATAAATCACGATTTTACTGATGGGGTAAGGCGCCTGAGAAAGGCAATGTAGCTAGAGGCTGATGGCAAGGAGGGTTTGGATTTCTCTTATAATATTCTTGTCCTTGGAAAGAAGACTGCTACTATTACTTCTATTTATTGCCAACCACAGATTAAGACAAATGCATTTAAACCAACCACAGCTTATTTGAGAGAGATTGCAGGAACTTTAGAAGGGATTAAAATTAGAGTTGTTGATACTCCAGGACTCAGTACTTCTATAATAGAACAGTCATAAAATAGAAAGATACTCATGTCAACAAAGAAATTTATCAAAAGATGACCTCCTGACATTGTTTTCCTTGTAGATCACTTTGATACTCAGACATGTAATCTGAATAATTTGCCTCTATTATGCTCAACTACTAGTATATTGGGTTCCTCCATCTGGTTTAATGCTATTGTCACTCTCACACATGCTACCTCTACTCTGCCAAAGGGTGAAACGGTTATCCTCTTGGCTATGAGATGGTTGTAGCTCAGAAGTTACATGTTTTTCAACAATGAATTCGTCAAGTAACAGGAGACATGCGCTGGGTGAATCTGGTTGCTCTTGTTGAGAACCAACCTTCATGTTGAAGAAACAAAGTTGGTGGAAGGGTATTCCCTAATGGGAGAAGTTGGAGAACAGAGATTATCCTTTTTGTGTTAGTCTTCAAAGATATTATCTGAAGCTAATTCCCTTTTGAAACTTCAAGTTTCTTCTCTTGGGAAGGGTTTCGATCTCCACCTCTTTCATATTTGTTGTTATCACTGCTGCAATCTAGAACACACCCAGGCTAGATTTGTTTAAAGGTAATATAATCCATCTTATAATGTAATTGGGTCTGTAATATAATCCAAATTATTTATTATTGGCCTTGTAATCCAGATTACAAGACTTTAACTAGCTTTTGTAATATAGATTATATTACATTACAGTTTTAAAAATATATCAAATAAAATAATTAATCTTGTAATGTAATCCTAATTACATTACTCCAAAGGTTGATTATCTCTCACCAAATATAACCCCAAAGTTATCTATTGAGCAGGGTGATGAAAATGATGATTCAAATATTGATTTGGATGATTTATTTGATGTAAATGAAGAAGAAGATATGATCAACTTCGACCCTTTAAACCCTTAAAAAGATCAGCTTGCTAAGTTAAGAGGGTTCACATGCAGCTCTTACTAATAGAATTTTGGTGATAAACTTTGTCACTGACAAAGCATCAATTATAAAATTGATATAATAAATACCATCGTAGACTTCATCAATAATTACAAAGTATCAATTATAAAATTGATATAATAAATATCATTTTAGATTTCATCAATTAAAAAAATTTAGACTTCACTTCTAATCTTAAGCAATATTTGATTTTTTAATATTTATTTGATGAAATAATAAATCATAAAAAATTACAATTGTTAAGTGTTGAAGTAATACGTTGAATTGGTTAAAATATAAGTTATAAGTTGAACTGGTTAATATGTTCCACCTAATCCCTAGTTTGCTGAAACCCAATCCTCTGTTTTTTCCCCCAATGCCTCGCTCAGTTGCAACACTTCACGAGCCCTTTTTCCCCGACGCCTCACCAAGCTGCAACACTTCATGAGTCCTTCACCTCGCCACCTTGCCTAGCTGCAGTACCTCTCCGTCGCCGCCTCGCCCAGCCGGGAATCACGGTGGCTAGGATTCTTGGCGGTCTATGATCTCCACCAAGAGACTGTTTTCTATAGAGAAGGCATGTTGGCATACGTGTTGTTGTCACTAGTGCATGCCATGGAGTTAGGTTCAGAAATTCTGGAGTTGATAAATCAGATAGACTGGAATCATGTGAAACTGAAGCAGTGTTTGGGGGGATAACTTGTTGCTATTGAAATTGGTTAAGTGTTGGGGTTTGGAATAAATGAAGGATTGAAGGAAAGGTATCTAATCTTCTAGCAAAATGCTGACTGTATTCTAGAATAGTATGACCAGGAATTGCTAATTACATGCAGAACACATCTGAGCAGCCATGGTCTTGAATTTGGGTTAAGGGTGGTAAATGAAGTGTTTGAAAGTGCACACTCACTACTTACTGGGTATTTGTAATATACATGCATGGCTCACAGGGAGAATTCATGCTATCCTTGTTAGACCATTATTTAGAAAATAATGGTTCCTAAAATAGCATGAATTGTACAGCTGGAACAGCTTCACTAGGTGTTTGTTAAACGTTTAATACGATGATTAGGGCCTCATTTCCTCTAACTTATGGAATATAGTAAATTTGTTTTTACACAAAATCCACTTGATATATTAGTTCTTTAGGCACATCCATATACTTTGTCGTTTGTTGGATGACCAATTGCTACCTTACATATCTAACTCTGCCTACCAACGACACTTCCTTTTCAGTAATATTATTTGTTAGTTTGGAAGAATTCATGCTACCTTTGTGATGCTATTCTTTAGAAAATACTGGTTCCCATAAATAATATGAATTTGTAAAGCCGCGACAGATTCACTCGGTGTTTGTTAAATGTATAATGTATGCATTAGGACAGCAAATCCTCTAACTTTATAATATAGTAAATTAGTTTCTACACCAAATGCATTTTATATTGTATTCTGATTCTTCTTTAGGCACATCCGCATATACTTTATTATTTGCTGGATGATCCATTGCTACCTCACATATTTAGCTATGCCTACTAAAGGCACAATGTAATTTTTTTTCAACAATATTATTTGTTGCATTGGTTTCACAAGACACGTTATGGGCATCTATAATTGCACCATCATCCACTTATATTGATGAATTATCTTAACTGTACTTTTTATATATGTCTGTTACGGATATTTCAATCTTGCAATTTGTACTTCTTTACTAAATTGCAAAATACACATAAACATAATAGTACATTGATCCACCACCAATCTGTCTTACATTTCCAAATACATACGAGAGAAACAAAGTTATATTATCATTTATGCAGTAATTACTCTAATATATGTATTCTTTGCTCTGAAATCTATCTTATTACTCTAAAGAGGAATGTTGGAAATTGTTTTTGTGCAATGGTAGTGAAGGCATGGTGGTCTTCCTTTGACTAAGACTTGGCTATGGGAAGATATCAATTCACTCTTTCAGTATTCAATTTGGCTAGGTTGTTTATCCAGAGATTAGACATTCCAAATATTAGGAAGTAGTGGAAAGATGCTTAAGCACTTGAGAAGAATTGGTAGCTGAAATATTGGATGAATTGTATGTTATATTTAAGAAATCATATTCACCTATGCTTATATTTGCTTTATCCGATCCAACTTTGAGTAAGATTTTAATTATTTATTGATTCCTACTACATACTAATCAATATTGTATTATCATTTTTGCAGATATCATTAGATCTTGACAATCATAAATGAAGATAAGAATATGATATATTTATTAGACTCTATGGGTAACACTAACTGAGACCATGTTTGAAAAACTATTATGACTAAGTAGGTATATAGTAGATTATGTTAATTGTGAATATATTAAGGTACAAATATGAAAACATAATTTTATATTATTTACAATGTAGTGGAGTTAAGATGTATAATGTCTCGAGGGGTATTTCAAAAGGACTAAATTTTACACGTTTGACGATATGTATTGTGACTATATATTTAGGCAATAATTAATAATTCTTATTATTTGAATTGTGACTAATAACATTACATTTTCAATTTTCATTAAGGTAATCTAAAATAAAGGGGTGATATTGAATGTGGATATTGTGTAATACGCTACATGAAAGAGATATTCTTGAATGAAGATCCACGATTGGACAAGAAGGTGAATTTTTTTTTTGAACTTGATAGTATTTTTTTTTGTTGTGTCTGTTCCTATGTTTTCTATTTGTATTTTTCTTTTTAATTGTATATGTACCTTTTCCTCTTAGATAAATCTCTACCTTTTCATATGTCTTTCGTAATATAGTAGGGTCTAGTGTAAACAACTAGATGTGTTTCTTGAATAGTTCAAAAGTCCTCTACCATGGTTGGAAAAATATTTTTATTATGTGTGCATTATCACTATGATGTTTGTGCCATTATGGTGATCATTCATATTCTTTGTCTATGAATCTATGATTCTATTCTTCTACAGAAGGCCTTCAAAAGTCATCTACTAGTATCCATCATAGCCTTGTAGATGATACTGATATTGCTCTTACCCAAAACAAAAACGGAAACCTTCAAAAGCTTTGTATGATATATAGTTGTATTTTGTCTTTTTGATGATAATATAGTTGTATTTTTTATTTCATTTGTAATCTTTCTTCCATGATGCTACTAACTATTAGTCAATGCATAAATAAGGTTTTAATTTTTAAATTTATTTATGTTGGTGCAAAGATATTATATTGATGTTATTTATTTTAAATTTCTATTAATGTTTCAATTTACAACATCAATAAAGAACCAATATTACAAGCAAGCTCAGTATGATGAAGTGAAAAGTGAATGGATCGAATTCGTCTACTTGTATTTGGGTGCCTAAGGTTCTTGTAAGTTGTGATATAAATTTTTAAATTATATTTAGAGATTTGTGGATGCACTTTTGAGTGAAGTTGGTCAAACATATTTTTTATGAATACACTTTTGGATTGTGATATATATTTTGGTATATTTGTTCTATTTTGGAGGTGAAAAATATTTTGTTCAATTATAATTGTATTGCAATGAAATATGATCAATTACTTCTACACTACAAAAAAATGGTGAAGTAATACAATATAAATGATTTCGATAAATTTAAATAGTGACGAAGTTACAGTAAACATTTACTACACCATAATAAAAAAAAGTATGAAGTCATATAAATAATTTATTTCATCAATTAACATAATCTATGAAGTCATATATGATCAACTACTTTGATATTTTTACGAAACTGATGAAGTAAAAGAGTCTATTTACTTCATAAATGGTTCAATTTCGAATCGATCTATACTAGATAAAACTTCAGCATGTGGTAAAGTAATAAACTGATCTTTTTATTTCAAATTCCTATACTTCGATAATTAATTATTTATTACTTCGTTGAATATCTGAAGTATGTCACCTAAATTCTCATAGTGTGTGCCAATACCTTTATTTGTGTCATGCCCGTAAAGGCCCGTGCTTGCTGGAAAATCAGACAACACCTCTCTTGTACGACGAACAATTTAAAATATTTCATACATACACATCTCAATATATAATAAATAAGCTTAGTCACACTCGGCTGAC
Organism: Boesenbergia rotunda; assembly: GCA_024364735.1. NCBI lineage: Eukaryota > Viridiplantae > Streptophyta > Magnoliopsida > Zingiberales > Zingiberaceae > Boesenbergia > Boesenbergia rotunda. The sequence continues at coordinate 19,700 of JAGFNQ010002661.1, forward strand.
ATTAACACAATCACAACCACGCAGTTAAATAATTTGCATAATAAATGATAAACATAACAAGTCTTCGTAAACTAATGCAGCATATCAAAATCCAACGGAAGTAAATAAATGCACACCCATAGAGAAATCAGATACCATCCGTAATGAAAAAAAAACTAAAACGATATCAATACGATAAGGTTACTATGAAAGTACGAAAAGGGAAAGAAACTACTCAAGACCGGAGAATTGGCAGTTGGATCCTCTCTTAGCGACATAAAACGCGCCTATCAACTACCTAAAACAAAAGAAGAAACGAGGGGTAATGAGTCCGAGCGAACTCTTAGGGTATAAGAATAGATAAATGCATGATATATAAAAACATAAAACATACATATAGAAAATAAAGATATACAGTCTCTAGAATAAATAACATAAATCAAATGTATTTGTACGAATAAACATACCTGAAAATCAATGTAACAGACCGAGGTATAATAAAAAATAAATGCTCATATTGGCGAGCAAATCAAAATCATATAATAAATACAAATCATAACGGAATATGCATGTCAATCAAATGTAATAGTCATAGCTCAAACAAATGTAGAAACACAAGCAAATACATAATGCATAATATGCATATGATACAATGACCTGCTCTCTCCACACACCAACTACCTCTACATTGGGTAGGTGATAACTTTCATTTTGTTGATTAAACTACGCCCTCAAATCCATGTTTTGATCCAATATTATATGCTTAAGTTTGCATTTATATAAGGTTTCATGAATTACCTCCATTTTGTTTAAGATTCAATTCTTTCTATATTTAATATGTTTTGGCACTTAAATTTAATATCATTTTGTAGGTTTCAAATGATCATGGACCTATATCATATTGGGTCAAATTTGGGTCAGAATTGGATCCGGATCAAATGGATTAAGCATCGGATTAATATGGGTCGTCCATTCAAGAGAACGGTTAGATCTAAGTCATCCTCCAACTTCTGGTCGATCCAAGCTCAAGATAGACTTAATCAAGTTCATGAATCAAGATCTGAAAGTTTGGGCTAGATCAGAGTTAATTCAGCCGTTGGATCGAGCAATAGAAGATCTAGACCGTCCAAGCTAAAGAAGAGAAGATCTGAGCCATCCACTTCAGATCTGAGTGATCCGAGCTAAGGAGCAGTAGATCAGAGCCCTTGATCAAGATCTGGGAAGTTTGGGTTCGATCTGACTTGATCCGACCGTTGGATGGGATCGGAGTAATCACAGCCGTCCAAATTCAAAGTCAATTGATTAAAACAGAAATTCCCTCCGCGCTTCGTCGTCGTCGCGAGATCGCTTTCCAATTCCAGTTTCTTCTCCGTTCGTCTTCTCCGATCACAGGCGGCCACTCCAGTTTCAGCTTCTCTCCAGATTTTCGAGCATCAAATTCGAGTCACCGGGAGGTTGGTTTTCGGATCTGTAGTTGTCAACTCCGGTGAGGGTCTCGCCGAGCTCTGCTTCGCCCAAATCGATTTCTGCGCGATCGCTGGCTTCATCGATTGGGATCCATCTGAGTGGTCTGAGGGGTTCTCTAACTTGTGTTGAAGGATTCTGAGTTAGAAGTGCAACCAACTGATCGAGTGGAAGAGCCAACTCGACACAACCGATTGATGGAGCTTGAATTTGAAGATTCGCGATCTAAGGGGTTCTTGGATCGATTCTTGTGTGACGGCAGGAAGCAAAACTTGGTGACGAATCTGATCTGGAGTCTGTAGTTAATAGATTTCATTTCTGAATTGTTTTTGTTGTCTCTGAATTCTGTTCTTAGCTCTGTATCAGTGTGATTTCAGTTACTGATCGGACTGTCGTTCGATCCAGACTCCACCTGATCGGTCACTCAGACCGATCAGGCTTACATCTGATCGGTCATCCGACCGATCAGGAGATTTTCCTGCACAAACAAACTCTGTGTTAGTTTTCAGCTTGCTTAATTTCCATTTCTGACTTTAGATACAATGTTAGTGAATTTCTGCAATTGATATCAGTTTTATATTTCAATTTTGCAACTTCAAATTGTTATGTTAAATTTTCCTAGTGGTTAAGCTTCATCTTTACAACACCTAGTTTAATACTACTTAGTTGAGTCGATTCCATTTCAAATTTACTTCTATTCTCATTTGCAAAACAAAACCCCATTTTATCTTGAAAACCCAAATCATTTGACGACAAATAACTTTCAAGCTTAATTCGAACACTCGCAACTAGTCCTGGAAAAATACGACCTGAGGCTCCTATTTTACATTTCTACTTTGCTAGCAAGGGTTTTCAGCTACAAATATCTAAATTTGAGACCCACATTCGTGACATCTATTCTGGGTAGCATCAAATTTTTGGCGCCGTTGCCAGGGGCAACTATCTAGTTGAGTTTGTTTGATTTTAACTTGCGTGCTTACTGATATATCTTGTGATTCAGTTTGTGTGCTTAATTTCATATTCTGTGATCCATTTTATTGCTTATCTCTATATCTTGTGAGCTATTTTGTTTGTTTCATTATTTTGTATACATTTGCTGCGATTTTTGTATTTGTGTATGACCAGATCTGCAGGTGGTATTCTTGAAGAATTTGATCCTGAAATTGAAAGAAGTTTCAGATCCAGGAGGAACCAAATCAGTGCTTCAGAGGCTTTTGACATTCTTCCTAGTCAGCATATTTCTGCTTATTCAGTTGATCCTATGGCAAACCACCAGAAAATTATGAAGGAACTAGCAGCACCAGATGATGCTTTTTAGTACTCTTGCATTGCCTACCCAGAGCTCACTAGACATTTTGAATTAAGATCAGGACTTATTTATCTTTTGCCCAAATTTCAATGTTTGTTTGGGGAGGATCCCAACAGACATTTACATAAGTTTCACGTTGTTTGCTCCACCATGAAGCCTCAGGGGAATTCAGAGGAAGATATCAAGCTGAGGGCATTCCCATTTTCCCTAACTGGAGCAGCGAAGGATTGATTTTATTTCTTACCTACTGGGCATGTTTCTAGTTGGATTTCTATGAAGAAAACATTTTTGGAGAAATACTTTCCAGCATCAAGGACAGCAATCATCAGAAATAGCATCTGTGACATACAACAAGTAGTGGGAGAGACTCTTTATGACTATTGGGAACGATTCAACAAACTTTGCTCTAGTTGCCCACAACATCAGATTAGTGAGCAGCTACTCATTCAGTATTTTTATGAGGGTCTTCTCCAGATGGATCGGACCATGATAGATGCTGCAGCAGGAGGTGCTCTAGTAAACAAAACACCAGATCAAGCTAGGGAGCTAATTTCAAATATGGCAGAGAACTCACAGCAATTTGGGAGTAGAGCTTTGTCCACCAGAGGAGTTAATGAAGTTCAGATGGTATCAAATGAGCAAAAGGAAATCAAAAATTCATTGATGGAGCTCATATCCTTGGTGAAACAAATAACTCTAAACAATGCGAGCCAAGTTCAGAATTTTTCAGTACCACCACCTTCAAGCCAAGTGTTGAGGTTATGCAGTATTTGTTCAAGCCAAGACCACAATTAGGATCTATGTCCTAACCTCCAACAAGATGAGATATTAGTTGCATTGACTAGGGGACAATTCCAGGCCAAAAATAACCCCTACTCATCTACCTATAATCCGAGTTGGAGGGATCATCCAAACTTGAAGTATGACAATTCTTTTTATCAGAAAACCCATCACAACAACCCTATCAACAGCCTCAACAGAATTTTCAGCAAGTTCAGCAAGGACAACAACAATTTTAGCCATTTCAACAACTGATTCAACAATTTCAACAATCCTATCAACCAAATCAGCCACCTTTTCAAGGGAATCAGCAAGGGTTTCAAGGAAGTTAAAATTACCAGCCACAAAATCAGTTCTCACAGCAGAGATTTCAGCCATTCAACCAAGGTTTTCAGCCCTCAAATCAGAATTTTCAGCCAACATAATTTCAGTCCTTACAACCACAATTGCAACCTTAACATCAGAATTTTCAGAGTTATAATTCTCAATCATTTCAATCAAGTTCTTAGCAAAATATTCAGCAATTTTCTCAACCATTTCGGCCTTATATTCAGTCCCAGCAGCCCTACTTTCAAGGATCACAGCAAGTTCAACAATTTCAACCACCTCAATCATCTTTTCAAAGCCAATCAAAGCCTCATGCTAACCAAGGGGGCTATGGAGGCACTAGTGGGGGAAATGCGCAACAACAAAGGATAGAGGAGATGCTTCAACAACTTTTGCAACAACAAAGGAATGATCCCACCATACAAAACCTCGAGAGGCAAATTGGACAATTGGCTAGTGGGATGAATCAAATGCAAGCTCAAGGATCAAGCCAACTACATTCTCAAGCTACTCCAAACCCAAAGGGGAACGTTAGTGCTATTACTTTGAGGAGTAGGAAGGTGACTTCAACTCCAAATGGTCCAAAAGCTGATTTTTCTGAAAACAGAACAGCAACTTCATTTCCAGCCCCAACCAGCCCTGAAATCACTTCAAAATCAGTTGGTTCCAACCCTAGTTCAAGCCTAACTCCTTCCTCAAGTAATCCGGTGATTTTGGTGGAGAATGAAGGAGAAATCAGTGAAAAAGGAGAGTTTACAGCAGCTACTTCAGTGGAGAAATCAGTCCAAATTTCAACCCCTAAACTTTTGGCTCAAGAGGAAGAAATGAGAGTTCCTTTGCCATTCCCCCAGCGCAAAACTCAAGCTAAGAAGCAAGTGGAGGAGGAGAAAGCTAAGGAATACAATGAGCTAGTGAAGTTGTTTAGTAAAGTGGAGATCAATGTACCCTTATTGACCATGATAAAATAGATTCCTAAGTATGGCAAAATTCCTGAAAGATTTATGTGTTCATAAGAAGAAGCATAAGGAGAATGAGTTGGTCAGCTTGGGGAAAAATGTTTCAGCACTTTTCCATGTCATTCCTCAGAAGTGTGAAGACCTAGGGGTTTTTACTGTATCTTGTGAGATAGGAAGGACCATGTTCCATGATGCTATGTTGGGTTTAGGAGTCTCCATAAATGTAATGCCTATTGAGGCAATCGGCCCTTAAATGATTGGAAGATCATGGTTTTGATGTGTGTGGTTGAATATGTTTAAGGTTAGAGTGTTATGTTGTATTTGATGTGTGTGATTGAGTTTGCAGGACTTGGCGAATCACACATGGTGGACATATCCGAGTGACGAGAGCCGAGGGAGGAGAGCTCCAAGGGCAAGCCGGGAAGTGGACTTCAAGGGCACACGTGAAGGGTGGCATGGAGGCAAGCCAAGGGAAAGCTTGCGTGCGCATCGGAGGGACGATAGCTAGAGGAAGAGGACTTCAAGGGGCGAGCTAAGGGAGCAGACCTGAAGGCACACGTGAAGGAGAAGGTCCGGAGTGGCTGGAGCTGAGTTGTGAAGCAGGGCAGTCGACTGGCCCTGAGGCAGTCGACTACCAAAACCCACAGAAAGTTTGCGCCCTCGGACCAGTCGACTGACATTTGGGCAGTCGACTGATATACCCCGAAATTAGCCGTTGGCTAGCAATTAATGCTAGGCCAGTCGACTGCCCCTAGGGCAGTCGACTGGTGCGGGCTGGACAGATTGCGAATCTGTCCTGTTCACCTATAAAAGGAGCACTTTCTGCACGTGCACGGTACGGTTCCGTATAGTGTCGAAGTGTTGCTCGTCTGTATAGTGATTCTTGCTTCCTCTCTCGTATTTCTGCATCTGTAAAGAGGAAGATCTAGTTGTAAAGGTTTCTCCACCTCAAGGAGACTTTTCGATAGTGAAAAGTGGTGCACGCGACGTGGATCCTTGGACTAGTCACCCATCTGGGTGGATACCAAGTAAACGATAAGTGTTAGCATTGTTTTGAATTTATTTTGCATATTATTTCCGTTGCGCTAACAATTCTGTAGAGATCCAAGATCCGAAAAAGTGCATTCACCCCCCCTCTGCACGCCTAGACGATCCTTCAGTTGGTATCAGAGCCGGTGCGTTTCGGAAGAACTAATCGTCAACCGGAACAATTGTGATGACATTTCAAGAGGGATACTCCATCGCACGACCACCTTTCTTCGACGGGAACGACTTCGCTTACTGGAAAGGTAGGATGCAATACTATCTTATGAATGATATTGAAAACTGGATTAGTGTTGCAGATGACTTTGAGGTGCCCGTCGATGAAAGAGGAGACCCAACACCAATGAGATCATGGTCAAAGGAGGTGATGAAGAGGGCGCAATCAAATGCCAAGGCCACCACCACATTGCAATGCGGGCTCTCGAAGGAGCAACTGAACAAGGTGGGACCGTTCAAGAGCGCCAAGGAACTATGGGACAAGTTGGTTGAACTGAACGAGAGGTCAAACGAGTCCAGAAGAGCCAAGAAGGACTTACTAGTGGCCCAACTGCAATCCCTTTCCATAAAGAACAACGAGACCGTCAGCCAGCTACATGGAAGGGTAAAGGAAGTGATAAATGAGCTCCATGTGATTGGAGAAAAGATCGAGAACCGGGACATCGTCAGATATGTTCTACAAGCCTTCTCGAGAACCACTTTGTGGGCATCCATGGTTGATGCATACAAAGTATCGAGGGATTTGTCAATTGTTAAATTAGACGATTTTTTCTGTGAATTTGAACTACACGAGCAAGCTAATGTCTCGGCAAAAGAGAAAGGTATTGCCTTTGTTGCAGAAAAGGAGAAGAAGAGGAGAAAGGAGAAGAAGAAGGTGGTCTACTCATCTTCATCATACTCAGAGGAGTCAAGCGCCTTTATGGACAATGACCAAGAGGCCTTCATAGTAAGAAAATTTCGTAGAGCCTTTAAAAGTTTGTCTAACAAATCCTATGCTAGGAAAGGGGCCAAAGGTAAGGGTAAGGCCAAGGACATAATATGCTACAACTGTCATCAAGAGGGACATATGAAGAACGAGTGCCCCCAATTGAACAAAAGGGATGACAAGAAGGAAGTGAAGAAGAAGAGTGACAAGAAGAAATCAAAGGGGAAAGAGAAGGGTGCCACCAACCTCAAGGCAACTTGGGATGATCCCTCATCCTCAGAGGAAGAAGAAGAGCAAGTCTCCCACTTTGCTCTTATGACACAAGATCACTCGGACTCATCAGACGATGAACGAAGCTCAAGTAGTGAAGATGAGAGCTCCTCCACTTCATCATCAGATTCAGAAGCTTCGGTAAGTGAGGTATACCACTTACCCTCCTCTACTTTAGTGAAAATAATTTCTAACACTAACATGGACTTAGCTAAGGCTAGAAGTAAAATTAAGGATTTAAAGGAAGAAATTGCCATGCTTAGAGTAGAGTCCACTAAACTTAAAGATTTGCATGCTAGTTCTACCTCTTCACATGCTTTACATCTTGAAGCTGAAAATAGAGAATTAAGGAAACAGGTAGATGGCCTCACGAAGGCCCTTAGGAAATTCCAAGTAGGATCAAGTAACCTTGATATGATCATCAACAGTCAAAGGGCGGTGTATAACAAGGCCGGGTTGGGTTATAGGCCTAAGACAAAGGAGGTAGCCTTTGTCTCACTTACCGGTAGGATTGGTGCATCTAGGAGACTAGGGGCTAGGGGAACCACAAAGAAGGCATGAGTATCTAAGAGATTTCTAAATGATGCTTATGGATCAAAGATATGAGTACCAAAAGAGTATGTTTTCCATGTTGTTTAGGTAATGGTGAAGGAGACCCCAACTATGTGGATAGTAGATAGTGGATGCTCAAGACACATGACCGGGGATGTGAGTAAGTTCACCACTATTAGCTACCTAAGAGAAGGGACGGTCTCCTTTGGGAATAGTGGAAAGTTGAGAATCATTGGTAGGGGCACAATTGACGTATCTCCCACCATTTCCATACATAAGGTACTTCTAATCAAAGACATGAAATTCAATTTATTAAGTGTAAGTCAATTATGTGATGCCGGTTTTAAAGTTGAATTTCATGTTAGAAAATGCATCATTAGACATAATGAATCAAGTACTATCATATTAGAAGGGTTTAGAGAGGCGAATTTATATTATCTTGATCTTACCTATGCTACTAACAATGTTGCTAAGTGTCTCATGTCCGAAGAAGAAGAAGGATGGTTGTGGCACCGGAGACTTGGACACGTCAACATGAGGAGCATTGCAAGAGTAACCAAGGAAGAGTTGGTGAAGGAGCTACCAATGATCAAGTATGAGAAGACCAAGTTGTGTGATGCATGCCAAGAGGGTAAGCAATCAAAGTCATCACACAAAGGTAAAACTCTAACCACTACTTCTTTACCTTTAGAACTTTTGCACATAGATTTATTTGATTGCCATAGTACTCCCTCACTTGTAGGGAGTAAGTATTGCCTAGTGATAGTAGATGATTTTTCTAGGTTTACATGGGTCTATTTCTTGAAACATAAGGATGATACCGTAGAGATTTTTATAGGATTTAGTAAAAGGGTAGAAAACGAAAAACAAATCAAAATAAACCGAATTAGGAGTGATCACGGTGGGGGAGTTCCAAAACGCAAGATTCACACAATTTTGTGTTGAAAATGGGTACAAGCATGAATTTTCATGCCCAAGGACTCCTCAACAAAATGGGGTAGTTGAGAGGAGAAACCGAGCTCTACAAGAAACTGCTAGGACTATGCTTAATGCATACTCCCTTCCTAGCTATTTCTGAACCGAAGCGGTTAACACCGCTTGCTATATTCAAAATCGGGTTTTGATACATAGGTTCCTAGGAAAAATACCTTTTGAACTATGGAATGGAAGGGTACCCCAAGTCCACTATTTTAGGGTCTTTGGATGTAAAGTCTACATCTTAAATATCAAAGATGACCTAAGAAAATTTGAGTCGAAAGCCGATGAAGGAATTCTAGTAGGGTACTCATTGACTAGTAGGGGTTATAGAGTCTACAACAAGAGGATAAAAGTGATTGAGGAGTCCTCAAATGTCAAATTTGATGAAACAACTAGTACCTACCCTAGAAAGACTTCAATTGATAAGGATATAGAAGAGGTCCAACCTCTTGCCCAAAGAATCCAAGACCTACATTTGGAGGGCAATGATTAAGAGGAAGTAAGAAGTACCCTAGAGGATGAGGAGAAGGAGTAAATGAACCCACAACCTCTATGCCCTTGAGACATCACCATGATCACCCTATTGACCAAATAGTGGGTGATGTCACTCAAGGAGTAAGGACTAGGTCCTACTTTAGGGATCAAACTAGTCAAATAGCTCTAATCTCCCAATTAGAACTCAAGTCCATTGATGAAACATTGTGAGATGTTGATTGAGTTTTAGCTATGCAAGAAGAGCTAAATCAATTTGAGAGGAGTGAAGTTTGGGAGTTAGTTCCAAGACCCACTAATTGTACCATTGTAACCACAAGATGGGTCTTTAGGAATAAACTAGACGACCAAGGTAAAATCACTAGGAACAAGGCTAGATTGGTAGCTAGGAGTTTTAACCAAGTTGAGGAACTAGATTATGATGAGACTTATGCCCCCGTAGTTAGGTTAGAATCAATTAGAATTCTACTAGCCTATGCCGCTCACATGGGTTTCACACTCCTCCAAATTGATGTGAAGTCGGCATTCCTTAATGGGATTATTAAGGAAGAAGTCTATGTAGAACAACCCCCCGGGTTTGAGGACCCCAACTATCCAAAACACGTGTTCAAGTTAAGAAAAGCCTTATATGAATTGAAACAAGCTCCCCGTGCTTGGTATGAAAGGCTTTCTTCATTTTTAGTGTCTAAGGGGTTTAGGAGAGGAACAATTGACCCTACATTGTTCCTAAAATCTAAGGACAAGGACATATTTGTTGCCCAAGTCTATGTAGACGATATCATTTTTGGGTCAACAAATAATGACTTCCTACAAGAATTAATCAAGTGTATGGAAGATGAATTTGAAATGAGTCTTGTAGGAGAGTTAACCTTTTTCTTAGGCCTTCAAGTTAAGCAAACTAATGAAGGTACACATGTCTTTCAAACCAAATATGCTAAGGAGATGTTAATGAAATTTGGTTTAGAAAATGCTAAGGTACCATCTACACCCATAGGAACCAATGTGAAAATGAATAGTGACATTGAAGGGAAAATGGTAGACTCTAAATAATATAGGAGCATGATTGGTAGCCTCCTATACCTAATCGCTAGTAGACCCGACATACTTTTTGCGATAGGTATGTGTGCAAGGTACCAATTTTATACCAAAGAGTCCCATTTGGTTGTAGTCAAGAGGATCTTAAGGTATGTGAAAGGGACCCTCAATGTCGGACTTTGGTATCCTAGAACCCCTAATGTTGATCTAATTGGATACACCAACTCGGATTATGCGGGTTGTAAGTTAGATAGGAAGAGTACAAGTGGAGGGTGTCAATTCCTTGGGTCTTCCTTAGTTAGTTGGAGTAGTAGGAAACAACCATGCGTTGCCCTATCAACAACGGAAGCGGAATATGTGGCAATGGGTGGGTGTGTTTCCCAACTCCTTTGGATCATGCACACCTTAGAGGATTATGAGTTACATTACACCAAGGTCAAAGTCTTGTGTGATAATGTAAGTACAATCAATTTAACAAAAAATCCGGCTCACCATTCTAGGACAAAACACATTGAAGTGAAACATCACTTCATTAGAGACCATGTGGCAAGGGGAGACATAGAACTACACCATGTTGAATCCAAGTCGAACCTAGCTGATATCTTCACCAAACCTCTTTCCGAATCGGAGTTTACATCCTTAAGAAGAGGCTTTGGAATGTGTTTTGTGGAAGTATAGGGTGAACTTGGAGATATTAGCCTTGAAAAAGGGTGTTTGATCCATTAGGGTGATACATTTGGCTCACTTGTGCTTGTGGCACATTGTTGGACCATTAGAAGTATCAATATATGAAAACTTGACCAACTATGGGGAAGACAAGTGTTTAATCAATGGACACTTTGCCCAAAGATCATAGTTGGACATTTTAAACCTTTGAAAACCATTTTATGTTTTACATACTTTGTCATGTTTTTAAAAGTCATATGATTGCAAAATTGGTTTCAAAGTTTGATACAAAATGTAATGGTTTTCAAAGCTTTTGGATTTTTATCAAAAGTCATGCATGTTTGAAATTTTATATGGTTTAATATTTTTCCCTGATAGAGTATAACATTTCAAACTTGTATGCAAAATTTTACAATTTTTGGAATTTTTTGGAATTTTCTAGGAGTTTCTGAAATTCAGCAGAAAAGCTGAAATGAGTTACTGATAGCGTATCAGTCGACTGCCCCATGGGCAGTCGACTTGCACGTAAGTTTTCAGCCACTGTGAGAAATTTCAGAAATTGAAAATTCTCTCATTTGATGCCATGGGTTTTGGTTGCTTGAGACAATCATTTTGATGGTGTCAAAGGGAGAGAATGTGTGTTTTAAGTTAGAATTTCAAAATTTCAACTTGGAATGGATGGTTTAAGGCTTTCTTTCTAACTTAGAACTTGAATGTTTAAAAATGGAGAAGACATGGATTAAGGGGGGTACCTCTTAGGTTCTGATATGTCTTATATTTTTAACATATTGTTGTTGTTAAGTGGAAACTTAACTTGGATTTAGATTAGAATTGAAAATGGGGAGAATACATAGGTTAAGGGGGAGGTTACCTCCTAGGGTTACTATATCTCATGTTTTTTTTTCAATTGCTATCTTTTGCTATTGTTATTATGGTTGTTATTTATCTCTAACTTAAACATATTGTCACACATCAAAAAGGGGAAGATTGTTGAGGCAATCGACCCTTAAATGATTGGAAGATCATGATTTTGATGTGTGTGGTTGAATATGTTTAAGGTTAGAGTGATATGTTGTATTTGATGTGTGTGATTGAGTTTGCGGGACTTGGAGAATCACACATGGTGGACATATCCGAGCGACGAGAGCCGAGGGAGGAGAGCTCCAAGGGCAAGCCGGGAAATGGACTTCAAGGGTACACGTGAAGGGTGGCATGGAGGCAAGCCAAGGGAAGGCTTGCGTGCGCATCCGAGGGACGATAGCCATAGGAAGAGGACTTCAAGGGGCGAGCCAAGGGAGCAGACCTGAAGGCACACGTGAAGGAGAAGGTCCGGAGTGGCTGGAGTTGAGCTGTGAAGCAGGGCAGTCGACTGGCCCTGGGGCAGTCGACTGCCAAAACCCACAGAAAGTTTGCGGCCTCGGACCAGTCGACTGGCATTTGGGCAGTCGACTGGTATATCCCGAAACTAGCCGTTGGCTAGCAATTAATGCTAGGCAACAGATTGCGAATTTGTCTTGTTCATCTATAAAAGGAGCATTTTCTGCACGTACACGGTACGGTTTCGTACAGTGTCGAAGTGCTGCTTGTCTGTAGAGTGATTCTTGCTTCCTCTCTCGTATTTCTGCATCTATAAAGAGGAAGATCTGGTTGTAAAGGTTTCTCCACCTCAAGGAGACTTTTCGTTAGTGAAAAGTGGTGCTCGCGGCGTGGATCCTTGGACTAGTCACCCATCTGGGTGGATACCAAGTAAACGATAAGTATTAGCATTGTTTTGAATTTCTTTTGCATATTATTTCCGCTGCGCTAACAATTCTGTAGAGATCCAAGATCCGAAAAAGTGCATTCACCCCCCTCTGCACGCCTAGACGATCCTTCAATGCCCAGATCAATCTTCCAGATGCTTGGTATAGGCCCTCTACAGCTTACTGGCGTGGTGATTCAGTTAGCAGACCGGAGTCAGATCCACCCAGCCGGTATTATTGAAGATGTGTTGGTCATGGTGAAGGACCTAATATTTCCTGCTGACTTTTACATTTTGGACATGGAGGGAGACTATCTTGCACATAGATCTCCACTCATTCTAGGGAGGCCGTTTTTAAAGACTGCGAGGACAAAGATAGATGTTTATGCTGGCACACTGTCCATGGAGATTGGAGACACAGTAGTTCAGTTTAGCATATTTGATGCCATGAAGCACCCGAGAGAGGACCACTCCATTATGAGCATTGGTATTCTGGAGGAGTTGGATGATGCAAATATATTGGCTAAGGGAGTTTCATTTGATGTTTCTAGAGGAGTTGACAATTCAGAAGAGGCTGAGGTTGTATTTGCTACTGAGGCTGAGGATATTTCAGAGGTTATTTCATACCTACTTCCAGCTAAAGAAGATTTTATAGGTGTAGGGGATTGCACAGAGTTCCAAGGATCACTTATTTCTATGGATATTTCAGAGGACTCAGAGTACAGGTGTGATAGTGTAGGGGATTGCACTGAGCCCCAAGGATTATCCATACCTAGTGAGCAGACCCAGATTGAGCTTAAGCCACTATCAGATCACCTGTAGTATGTTTTTCTAGGAGAGGAGCAGAGTTTTCTCGTCATTATTGCTCAGCATTTGGAATCAGAGCAAGAAAAGAAATTATTGCAAGTCCTGAGGCGACACAAGAAAGCTATTGGGTGGACTTTATCAGATATACCAGGTATTAGCCCAGCAATTTGCTTGCACAGGATATTCTTGGAAGAAAATGTTAAACCAGTGAGGCAGCCACAAAGGAGACTTAATCCACTCATTTTGGATGTAGTTAAAAAAGAGGTGACTCGACTTCTATAGGTAGGAATCATTTACCCTATTTCTTATAGTCAGTGGGTTAGTCTCATACATGTGGTGTCCAAGAAATCTGGAGTTACAGTGGTGGAAAAGGCAAGTAATGAACTAGTGTCCACCAGAGTCAAAAATTCATGGAGAGTATGCATTGACTACCGGAAGCTTAATCAAGTCACGAGGAAGGATCATTTCCCTTTGCCCTTTATTGATCAGATGCTTGAGAGACTGGCAGGGAAGTCACATTACTTCTTCTTGGATGGGTATTCAGGCTACTTCCAGATTTGCATAGACCTAGAGGATCAAGAGAAGACTACCTTCACTTGTCCCTTTGGCACATTTGCCTACAGACGGATGTCATTTGGACTCTGCAACGCTCCAAGAACGTTTCAGTGATGCATGATAAATATATTTGGTGAGTTATTAGAGCATTGCATGGAGATCTTTATGGATGACTTTTCAGTTTTTGGCACGTCATTTGATTCATGTTTAGATAACTTGTCTAGGATTTTACACCGTTGCATTGAGACTAACCTTGTGCTTAATTTTGAAAAATGTCACTTTATGGTGGAGCATGAAATTTTATTAGGTCACATAGTCTCTAGGAGAGGTATAGAGGTAGATCCTGCAAATATCAATGTTATTTCTTCTTTATCTTACCCCGTATGCGTACGGGATATTCGTGCCTTTCTTGGACATGCAGGTTTCTACCGCAGGTTTATTAGAGACTTTAGCGATATTGCTGGCCCTTGACAAGATTTTTACAAAAAGATGTTGAATTTTATTTTGATGATAAGTGTAAAGAAGCTTTTCACAGGTTAAGGGAGGCTCTTACCTCTGCTCCTATTATTAGATTACCTGACTGGAATTTACCATTTGAATTAATGTGTGATGCATCTAACTTTGCAGTGGGAGCTGTTCTAGTACAAAGGGTGGATGGAGCACCTCATGTCATATGTTATGCCTCTAAGACCCTAGATGCTGCCCAAGCCAATTACACCACTACTGAAAAGGAGCTTATTGCCATAGTTTTTGCTTTAGACCGTTTTAGATCTTATTTATTATGCTTACATGTCATTGTTTTTTCTGATCATGCATCTTTAAAGTACTTATTGAAGAAGCCAGATGCTAAGCCTAGGCTAATCAGATGTATGTTTCTACTCCAAGAGTTTGACTTGGAAATCAGAGATAGAAGTGGCTAAGAAAACTTGGTTGCAGATCACCTGAGCAGGATTGAAGGAGATGGATCTCCTACCACCATTGACGATGATTTCAGAGATGAACACCTTCTTGCAGTACATGGTGAGTCACCTTGGTATGCAGATCTTGTTAAGTTCTTAGCTGCACATGTTTTTCCTACACACTTTTATAAAGCTCAAAAAGATAAACTTAAAAGTGATGCTAAATTCTATGTGTCGGATGACCCGTATTTATGGAAATTTTGTAATGACCAAATAATTAGGAGATGCATACCTGACCATGAGATTTGTTCAGTATTTATCTTTTGCTATTCATCAGCATGTGGGGAACACTTTGGACCACAAAGAACAGCTAGAAAAGTTTTAGAGTGTAGATTGTATTGGCCCACCTTATTTCATAATGCATGTGTTTTATAAAAATTGTGATAGATGTCAGCGAACTGGGAACATAGGAGCGAGAAATGAGATGCCCCAGCAGACTATGTTATATTGTGAGATTTTTGATGTTTGGGGAATTGATTTTACGAGACCTTTTCCTGCATCCTATGGATATCTGTATATTTTATTTGTTGTAGATTATGTTTCTAAATGGGTGGAGGTCATTCCCTCCAGGACTGATGACTCTTGTGTTGTTGTTAGTTTTGTCAAGTCACATATTTTGCAGGTTTAGCATTCCCAGGGCTATTATAAGTGACCAAGGATATCACTTTTGCAACAAACACATGAAGGCCATACTTAGCAAGTATGGGGTTGTACACAAGGTTTCTACTTCCTATCATCCCCAAACAAATGGCCAAGCCGAAGTCTCAAATAGAGAAATCAAAGCAATTTTGGAAAAGACCGTTGGACCGAATAGAAAAGATTGGAGCAAGAGGCTAGATGATACACTTTGGGCCTATAAAACGGCGTTCAAGACACCAATTGGCATGTCTCCATACCGGTTAGTATATGGTAAAGCTTGTCATCTACCCGTGGTGATAGAGCACAAAGCATATTGGGCGGTGAAGGCTTGCAACTACGATGCTACCAAGGTGGGAGAAGAGAGGAAACTTCAACTTCAAGAACTTGAGGAGATTAGACTAGAGGCATTTGAGAACTCAAGGATCTACAAGGAAAAGACCAAGAACTTCCATGACAAACACATAGTGAGGAAAGAATTTCAAATTGGTGACAAGGTCTTATTGTACAAGTCAAGGCTCAAGTTGATTAAGGGTAAGTTGAGGTCAAGGTGGGAAGGACCATTTATTGTAACTAATATTTTTCCATATGGTGTTGTTGAAATCAAAGATGAGGCTAATGGTTTAATGTGGAAAGTAAATGGTCATCGACTCAAGAAGTATTTTGAAGAACTAAAGGAGCTAGAGGTGGATGGAGTGGACGTCAAAGATGCTATCTACCCAACCTAAAGGGGAGTTTCCTTTTCCTTGCGTTTTATTTCATTATAAATTTCATTTTATTGTTTTCAAATAGTGCAATCTTTCTCTTCTAATGAGTTTTTGATAATAAATGTTTAGATCATGTAGATTAATGAAATAGTGATTGTTGATACCATTTTTCCATTTTGGCACCTTAATTTTTACATTAGTAGGAATAAATGTATCCCTCTAGGTTTTCTCTATTTCATCTTAGAGTGTTTTGAAAGCAAATTAAATTTGGTTGTCAAGGCTTAGGATTTGAGCTAATGGATGAAAATTCTTAGTTGCTTGAGTACTACTTAGTTATGGACTCTAGATTGATGAGTTGAGATGAATTCTTTATACCTAGTCAGGCTTTGGCTTTATTGTTGAGATACACACATGTGATTGTACTTTAGAACTTGCTTAGGCTCTTTCAAAATCATATTTCTATGATTGAACCACATTTATATAGGTAAATCATTTTATCTTCCCTTCTCATTGTAATAATCCTTGTTGATACATACTTAATTCTTCTCTTTCCCTATTTTTCTGCTCATTACCATATTTCTCTATAGACTTGGTTATTTGGGATTTTTCTTGATGTTACTTTGCCCGAGACGGACAAAAGTTTAAGTGTGGGGGAGGTAGTTAGTGCTTTTAAATGGTTTTGGGATGAGAAGTGTTGTATCATGATGTTTATTATCTGTTTTTTATGGATTTTTAGATGGATTGGTGTGGACTCCGAATGTCTTGATGGGATTAAAGGAATAGAAGAGTATGAGAAACACAGTGCGAAAACAGAAAAAAAATAGAAAAGAAGAAGATGAAGAAGTGTGCCCATTTGATAGGTGATGTATCAAAGATGAGTTGTGAGTATTGAAAAGTTAAGTTCATTTTTAGAGTATTGAAAAGTTAAGTTCATTTTTAGAGCAATCTGATTTAGGGAGATTGTTGGGTGTTTCAACGCTATGAAGCTAATTTTGAGAGGAATGGAGGCTTACAAAGGTTAGTAACTAGTGAAACTTTTCAAGCCTACTAAAAGTCTCCATTTAGACATGAAATTGACAAGTGAAATTGTTTTCAAAAGTTCAAATTGTTACCATGACTGAAGTGGAGATGAGGGAATAGGATTTGGTCCTGGGATGTAGTGAAGCTGTATGGGAAAAAAAAAAGAAACACAACAAGCAGCTGAAGAAAAAAAAACAACAGAAAATAGAAAAAAAAAGAAGAAGAAAAGAAATGAGAAGTAAAGAAAAGACAAATGAAAACTTGAAAGTTCAAAAGATGGATAGATTTCTGAATTTGAAATTGATAATAAGAAGCTAGATGGGTTAAGAGTTGGTGATGATTGGAAGAAAGGGAAAATTCAGGCAAAGTCAGTTTTGGAATTCTGGAATTTGACTACTGATCAGCCCCTGATCGGTCACCAGTCCGATCAGGGAGGATCAGTCCGATCACCAGACCGATCAGGAAATGTCTGATCGGTCTCTGGACTGATCAATTAAGCTGGCACAGTACAGAACACTACTTTCAGTATTGAATCTTCTCCAAATCAGCTCATATTCACTTCCCTTGGCTCAGGATTCATAAGAAGCTACCACAAAAGGGCAAAGAGCATCTAGAAATAATTTTGAGTATCCAAGTTTCTATTTTTCCTTACTTCTCCATATTTCTTCTTCATGCTAAATTTCTTTACCATAGTTCTTTCCTTATCATGTCATATTCATCTATTTTGTTTGTCATGAGTTTTTGGTATCAGAATTCATGGAACTCCTCTTTCGTTCTATTCATTTCATACTTCTTTTATGTGTTCTAATAAACCTTTGTAGATGTGGATCCAAGGAAAGAATGATGGTGGAGAGTAGATAATAAGCAAGCTTATGGTAGTTCAAGAAACATGTTGTGTTTGAGTGAACTCCATTTCCATTGAAATGTAGAAATTAGGAAGAGAGCCACTACAAATCCCTTTGGAAGGTTTTGTGTGTTGATTTCATCTCAATGAGTCATGAAAGAAGAAGTATGCTAAGTTGTTGATTTAAGGACAAGATACTAGTTTATTGAGCTTAGATTTTTGAGAATTGACAACCCTAGGTAATTTCTTTTCAATTGCTTCTTACAATGATCGAGAATAATCTAGGGGGGATACATCTTAGTTTCCTAATAGCTTGTGCGAGACACCCAAGAATAAATGTGAGGGAGTTGATAACTTTCATTTTGTTGATTAAACTACGCCCTCAAATCCATGTTTTGATCCAATATTATATGCTTAAGTTTGCATTTATATAAGGTTTCATGAATTACCTCCATTTTGTTTAAGATTCAATTCTTTTTATATTTAATATGTTTTGACACTTAAATTTAATATCATTTTGTAGGTTTTAAATGATCATGGACTTGGATCATATTGGGTCAAACTTGGGTCAGAATTGGATCCGGATCAAATGGATCAAGCATCGGGTTAATATGGGCCGTCCATTCAAGAGAACGGTTAGATCTAAGCCATCCTCCAACTTCTGGTCGATCGAAGCTCAAGATAGACTTAATCAAGTTCATGGATCAAGATCTGAAAGTTTAGGCCAGATCAGAGTTAATTCAGCCGTTGGATCGAGCAATAGAAGATCTAGACCGTCCAAGCTAAAGAAGAGAAGATCTGAGCCATCTGCTTCAGATCTGAGTGATCCGAGCTAAGGAGCAGTAGATCAGAGCCCTTGATCAAGATCTGGGAAGTTTGAGTTCGATCTGACTTGATCCGACCGTTGGATGGGATCGGAGTAATCACAACCGTCCAAATTCAAAGTCAATTGATTAAAACAGAAATTCCCTCCGCGCTTCGTCGTCGTCGCGAGATCGCTTTCCAATTCAAATTTCTTCTCCGTTCGTCTTCTCCGATCACAGGCGGCCACTCCAGTTTCAACTTCTCTCCAGATTTTCGAGCATCAAATTTGAGTCTCTGGGAGGTTGGTTTTCGGATCTGTAGTTGTCAGCTCCGGTGAGGGTCTCGCCGAGCTCTGCTTCGCCCAAATCGATTTCCGCGCGATCGCTGGCTTCATCGATCAAGATCCATCTGAGTGGTCTGAGGGGTTCTCTGACTTGTGTTGAAGGATTCTGAGTTAGAAGTGCAACCAGCTGATCGAGTGGAAGAGCCAACTCGACACAACCGATTGAAGGAGCTTGAATTTGAAGATTCGCGATCTAAGGGGTTCTTGGATCGATTCTTGTGTGACGGCAGGAAGCAAAACTTGGTGACGAATCTGATCTGGAGTCTATAGTTAATAGATTTCATTTCTGAATTGTTTTTGTTGTCTCTGAATTCTGTTCTTAGCTCTGTATCAGTGTGATTTCAGTTACTGATTGAACTGTCGTCCTAACCAGACTCCACCTGATCGGTCACTCAGACCGATCAGGCTTACATCTGATCGGTCAGCCGACCGATCAGGAGATTTTCCTGCGCAAACAAACTCTGTGTTAGTTTTCAGCTTGCTTAATTTCTATTTCCGACTTTAGATACAATGTTAGTGAATTTCTGAAATTGATATCAGTTTTATATTTCAATTTTGCAACTTCAAATTGTTATGTTAAATTTTCCTAGTGGTTAAGCTTCATCTTTACAACACCTAGTTTAATACTATTTAGTTGAGTCGATTCCATTTCAAATTTACTTCTATTCTTATTTGCAAAATAAAACCCCATTTTGTCTCGAAAACCCAAATCATTTGATGACAAATAACTTTCAAGCTTAATTCGAACACTCGCAACTAGTCCTGGAAAAATACGACCTGAGGCCCCTATTCTACGTTTCTACTTTGCTAGCAAGGGTTTTAAGCTACAAATATCTAAATTTGAGACCTACATTCGTGACATCTATTCTGGGTAGCATCAGTAGGTTGAGTGGATAAAATACAATCGTTGAAACCTGTGGCTACGTAGAAACGTTATAATACATATGTCGTTGTATGAAATGTCATAATACATGTGGCTATAAAACTCAAAATACCTGTGGATACTCCTAACACTTAGGGAGTATCAACTGTCTGCACACAACTCTAACTGAGCGTGACACAATTGGAAGTATGACCAATGACCTATCTCAACCATAAGAGAGTCAGTGATCGTCGGTATGCAAATAATGCTATGATGCATGTCACTAATATGCACAACCTCAATCAAACCAAAATCATGCAATCAATACGATACGCAAACACTTAATCAACATCAAAGTAAATAAACATGCACAAATCCACTAGATAGGGTTTATCTAATGTCAACCAACCTTGGATAGATCACATGATGTTTCTAAAGTACTCCTGTACAAACGGTACTCTTTAGATCGGAATCAAAGCTTGAGTCTATATAACTAAAATTTAGATTTTTATTCAAAGATCAAGCAAGAATAAGTATCAAGCAGGAAAACAAACAGAATTGATTTAAGATAAATTAACTTACTCAGATAAGTAAATAACCATGCATTTAAGATAAACGATTCTACATAGATCAAGTAAGAAGTACTCACCTTTAATATAGATCGTTCTAATCATCTTCAAATATATGAGATCACCTTCAGCTTATATCCTTCCAACATAGGATACGAAATAAAACTAAGAATCTACAAAACGACGTGTCATCATAATAATTAATCAAATTAAACATCCACCAATTTATTCCAATATCTAATTGATTCATGAATATCTTAATCAATACCTTAATCAATCTAATCTAATAGTTACGTTGAACTATTCATTAATCATCCCATAAATTAATTCATTAACCAATACATATGATAATCTCAATCCACGGCTGTTATCAATTCCAATTATCACATACTAACCCTAGTTAAGCATCCCATTAATTCATCTATCATTTAAATCCATCGTAACCAAAATTCAATCAACCACATACAAATCCCAAATCCCATAATCACACACAGGTTTAGTTTTTTTTTTAATCAGAAAATATAAACAACCTATAATAACCAGCAATCACAAAATAACTCCAGCCACTAATCAAAACAAAGATAGGTTAACTAGCTTGTTACCCTTCGGCTTCTTCATCGTGGCTCACGATGGCAGTAGGGCAACAATCGTGGCACAGAGTAGCACAGTGACTAGGGAGGGCATTCACATGACCGATGGCATCGATGTTCATGGCAATAGATGAATAGGGGAAGGACAACGATAGGAGCTTGAGAGAGACAATTCGAGGTAGGCACAACGATCAGCCGGCGCTAGGGCACAACACAGGAGAGCAAGCGGCTTAACTCGGGTGGAGAAGATAAGGCGAACTCGTACCCGCGACAACAACGCAGATCAAGGAAGCCTAATGGGTGGCGCAGCGTGTTGGGTTCAGTGCTGATGGAGAAAACCGACAATCGGTCGATCTGGAGTGGCCGACGATCAAGTGATCTATGACGATCGACGATCGGTCAATTGAGGAAGGAGAGCGACGATCGCATGTGAGAGGAGTAGGCGGCGCTGATCTCTTAGGCGACAAGCTCCGTCTTGGTCGGAGTAAGACCGACGTCCGATGAGTCGGGAAGGAGGAGTGCCGACGATCGAAGCTCCACTGGTGGCGTCAAGCTCGCGTTGGGGAGGAGAGGGGAATCGATGAGTGGGGGGGGGGGGGTTTCAGCGTGGGAAATTAATTAGGGCACGGTGTGTGTGTTATGTGTGTGTGTGTGTGTGTGTGTGTGTGATCCTGTCACGAAGCGAGATTGACTCCCAAGAGCACGTGGTCTCCCAAGGATCACGAATCGTTGGTGCTAGCTCCGATCTGCAAGACAATGACTGTTAAAACCCGTCGGAAAAAGTCCCCGGCAAGGCATTTCGACGGTCAAGTCAGTCCCCGGTAGTAGAAGAGTAGCAAAGGCAATAGAACAGTAGCAAAACACTATTACGCGTACCTGGGGGATGTGGATTGGAGAGGCTTATATAGCCGGGGGAGTTGACAGCCTCTGCCCAATTCTGCTATCTTTTGTCTTGTAGCGAGGACAGGGTAAGACATACCCAGAGGTGGTAAGGTAATATGTCACATACCGGAATAAGGAAATGGGCACTGTCAACTTATGGGCGTGCGTCGTCAGATGTCGCTCGGGTTGACACCAATGCATGTTGTCGCAGTACGGGGGGTCAGGGTATGACAGGGAGATCATGGCGTCAGCGAGATACTTGCGATTCAGGCCGGAATGATACCTGACTTGTGCCGACCCCGTACAGCTTCTGCGAGTCTTATGTTAGGGAGTGGTTGTTCTAATACGTCACGACAAGAACCTTAGACGGCTTGGCTTCCCAAGTTAAGGAAGACTTCCCGAGTGAAGGTATGCTTCTTGAGTCGTGGTGCGCGTGGTTCGGGATGAACATCCGAACTCGGCTGACTCGGGGATAGTTTGGTCAATGACCGAGTACTCTTCTAGCTCGGGGTGCTCCTAACTCGGGGATCTCATGATATGGTGACACTCTGAGTGAAGACTTCTCTGTCTCGGGAGGACCTCAGAAGCGTGGGGCGCCACACGTTCGGTTGGGCCCCTAGCCGAGATGTGTGCGGGGGCATACCCGCTTACGACTTGTATGAAGGTGAGAACTCGGACCATCGGTCGGGATGCGTCCAAGGAGCGTGGGCCGTCACGCGTACTACTGGGAACACCGAGCCGAGTGGTGCGCGGAGCTGGTCCGCTTATAACTTCAGGCTACTTTGAGTTGAGACTTTCCTGACCCGGGAATGCTAGAACTTAGTGATGTTGTGAGTCGAGACTTTTCTGACTCGGGCTTGTCCTGACCCGACACTTCTCGACCCAGGACTTCCTGGACTCGGGGGCCTTCGGGGCTTCTGGCCCTCTTTGCCTTGGTCAGGGCCAATGTTTCCTCGTGTTCGGGGGAAATGGGACGATCCACCTATATGACCCTATATTCGACGGGCTCCTGGGGCCCGCCAACCTATTTCCTCCTTACGGGTTGCCAAGCTGTCGGGCCAGGCTACACCTAAGCTGGCCCGGGATCATAAGCATCTCCCTCGAGTCTAGTCGAAGGAGGCACGCAGTCCGACTGACTGGACCACTATTCCGGCCAAAGCCTGGTAGACCTGAATAGCATGCCCTTGCGCCTGATTTCCGTGGTCGACCATGAGTGAGCGACTCACCTGACCGATAAACCTTCTCCTCAAACGTCTCTTCGATCTCCCCACACCGAATTATTCCCATATCTCCTCATTAACTGCCCATTAATTGCTGGGGTCTCCCCGTCATTTATCCTCCGAGCCACGATGCGCCTGCCGCCCATCCTTGCGAATGTCCGACTCGCACGTGCGCTCTGCCGCTCCGGGAGCGACCTTGAGCCTGATCGAACGATCCAAGTTCAATCTCGCCTCTTCCCCCGCATGTCATCGAACGGCCAGCGTCGTACCCCGGGCCCTATAAATAGGTCTTTTACCCCGCAGCTTTTACCATCGCGTTTTAACTTCGACACCGTCCTGCTACCGCTTTGAGCTCTGCTAGGGTTTCGGCGATTTTCCCGGTTAGTTTCTTCGCTTTTCTTTTTCACTTGGATTCGCCTTCTTCATCCTCCTTACCCAACGAACCATGGTATTCCACCATGGTAACCGACCTTCACGCCCATGACCTGGATCAACTTCGGTCGGACTACTTAATCCCCTCCGACCATAGACTCCGCTTATCCAAGTCAACCGACCGACCTGATTTTGCCCCTTTGAGCTTCATTACCCTTTCCCGAGATCACCTACAGGCTGGCCTCCGCTTCCCCATCCATCCTTTTATCTCTACCGTTTATACATACTTCCGTATTCCTTTGCCCCAATTAGCTCTGAACGTCATCCGCTTGATGTGCGGCTCGGTTATCATTTTCACTCTGTACAAAATTTCCCTTCAACCTGAATCCTTCCACTATTTCTACTACCCTAAAAAACAAGAGCCGGGCGATTTCTACTTTTAGGCCCGTGCTAAAACTTCCTTCCTGCTGAAGCTTCCCTCCTCCAATAAAGGTTGTAAGGAACGCTATTTATTTGTGAAGCCTACCCCGACCCCAAGCTGGCCTATGGCCTGGGTCGAGAATCTTACTTCCTCCCCTCCCCTTTCCAAGTACTACCGTACCTCCGTGGCCTACTAGTTGGCGATATCTAAGCTTGGCGGTAGACACTTCCACGGAGTGCACTTGCTCAAGGAGGAGCTCCTTTCCGCCTTTGACGTCATCCCTGTGCCGATTCCCCCGTCGACTTCATTCGGTAAGTGTTGTGATATTTTCTTCGAAAATTTTTTTAGCTCTAATTAAGGTCGCATTGTTCTTGCAGCTCCGATAATGTTGGTCGCAGCCTTAGCAGAGGGCTTTGGCTTAGATGACGCCGAGCTGGAGGCTCAGGTCGCCTCCCAGCTGCAGGCGAAGGAAGGCGGTTCGACTAGAGCTGCCCCTGCGGGCTTGGTTCCCGTGGCCCTTGAGCCCTCGCCTGCCGTTGCTATTCTCGAGATGGAGCTATCGGCAACTAGCGAACGACCTCCTGCCCCGCGAAGACGACGCACTTCTCCCCCGACTGGGGATCCTGCCCGACCTTCCCCCAGAAAATGCCAGAAGAAGAAGAAAGTAAGCTCCCGACTTGGGAGCCCCTCGAACCTCCGCCGCTACCGTCCCAGCAGCCGCCCCCTCGGTGTTCTCCAACGCCCCGACTTTCCCCTACCAGAGAGGTCGGGAACCTCACCTGCGGAGGGTCAGATCAGCCGACCCCCTATGCACCTCCTGGCATCGACTCGATCTAACTGTCGCCTGGGCATCCCTCAAGGCGAGCTTCTTGACCGGCACCAGGAGCTTTGCCTGTACGGGTCGGTAGCTGACCGCTATGTGCAGGGACTCGAGGGGTCCTACTTTCAGGGGTCCAGCAGTAAGGCGGACTCTTTTTTCCTTAAGGTCACTCAGGTATGTACAACATTAACACCTTTCGTTTTTCTTGATTATTACTTAGTTTTAGGATCTCATGATCTTTGCCTTTTTGCAGTTATGGGGGTCATGTCATAGTCTCTCTATGACACTCCTGACCCACATCACGGCTCGGGAAAAGGCCGAGAGGAGGGTGGAACTCCTGGAGACTCGACTTAAGCACACGCACATCATCTCTAGCGAGTCCACTCTGAACGATCTGCGGGCCGAGGTCGCCGCTTTCCAAGACCGGCTGGCTCATTCTGAAGAGCAACTGGGGGTCGCTCGCGGCCAAGCCGAGACGGCGGACTTGGCCGTCGCCCAGTCGAACGGTCGGATCTCCACCCTGGAGTACAACGAGCGGAAGGCTTGGGCTGTTCAGGCGAAGACTCATGGCCGATTAGTCAAAGCCCAAGCCGAGCTTCTGGGGTCATCTGGCGCTGTCGAACCCCTTAAGTCCCAGCTCGAGGCCAAGGAGGGAGAGGCGGCAGCCTAGGCAAAGCGGGCGGAGGATTTGATGGCCGAGCTGACCTCCCGGGACCAAGAACTGAATGATCAGAAGGATGAGCTCGAGCAGCTGAGGGCCGAGAAGGCCGAGTGGGAGGCAGCTCAGGCAGAGCTAGGGGAGCTGTGCTCGTACAAGGAGGGGGAGACCAGTCGGTGGGACGCCCGTAGGGTTGAGTACATCAACTCTGCGGAGTTCACCCTACAAGTCTCTGGGCAAATTCGGGTCATGTTGAAGCATCAGATGCTCAACATGTTCGAGCAGCTCAGGCAGGGTGGGCATATTGCCTCCGACCTGCTCCTCTCGGCGATCAAGATGTTAGGCATGTCCCAAAACCTGCCCGAGGAGGTTAACCGACCCTTCAAGTAATGGTCAGGGTTTTGTCATTTCCTTTCTTCATTCTTGTAGAGGCTTGCCTCTAAATTTTGTAATGCATTTGTTTTTCTCGAATGTGATTGTCTTTCGACTCGAATGTGATTGCCTTTCGAACGTTAATGGCTCAGGCGATTGTTAGCGGGAGCGACTCGGGTGAGATATCGATCAATTAACTCGGCTTCGCGAGTGACTGAGTTAAGCGCGGGTGCTAAGTATTAACCACTCGTGTGAGAGCATAATTGAGCGGATCAGCCCGCGAGTGACCGGATTAACCATTTTAAGCGCGAGAGTTTCTAAGTGATGACCACCCGGGTAAGTTGACGAAGAATCGAACGACCAGAACCTAGTCGAACACGTAAAGTTGCCAGCTCGGGCAGTTCAAAGTATTGCCATCGAGTTAGTTTGATCTTGAGGAGCGTGAGTTGCCACGCGCTCAGCCTGGGAGTTAGGTAAAGGAAGCTGCGAGGACTTTCCTGCTGGTAGTTAGCATGAATGCGCTAGCTAGACATTCGGTTGGATAGTTTTCAGGGAATGTGGGCTGCCACGCGTCCAACTAAGCGCTGAGTCGATTGGTTCGTGGGGGCATGCCCGCTTATAGCTCGTATGAAAATGAGAGTCTGGAGCACTCGGCTAGCTTATGCCCAGGGAGCGTGGGCCGCCACGCGTCCGATTGGGAGCTGAGCCGGCTGGTTCGCAGGAGCTGGTCCGCTTACAATTTGTGAGAACGTAAGTCTGGACACTCGGTCAGGCCGATTCTCAGGAGCGTGGGCTGCCATGCGTCTGATTGGGAGCATGCCCGCTTATAACTCGCTGGCAAGGCGAGAGTCTGGACACTCGGCCGGATAGTACCCAGGGAGCGCGGGACGCCACGCGTCCAACTAGGAGCCGAACCGAGGGGTGTGCGGAGCTGGTCCGCTTATAACATGTGAGGACGAGAGTTTGGACACTCGGTCATGCCGATTCTCAAGAGCGTGGGCTACCACGCGTCCGATCGGAGACAATGACCTGAGTGGGGCGCGAGAGCATGCCTGCTTAGAACTCGCTGGCAAGGAGAGAGTCTGGACACTCGGTCGGATAGTACCCAGGGAGTGGGTCATCACACGTCTGACTGGGAGCCGAACCGAGGGGTGTGCGGAGCTAGTCCGCTTATAACTCATGAGAATGAGAGTCTGGACACTCAGTCAGGCCGATTCTCAGGAGCGTGGGCCGCTACGCGTCCGATAGGAGACACTGACCTGAGTGGGGCGCGGGAGCATGCTCGTTTATAACTCGTTGGCAAGGTGAGAGTCTGGACACTCAGTCGGATAGTACCCAGGGAGCGTGGGCCGCCACGGGTCCGACTGGGAGCTGAACCGAGGAGTGTGTGGAACTGGTCCGCTTATAGCTCGTGAGGATCAGAGTCTAGACACTCGGTCAGGCCGATTCTCAGGAGCGTGAGCCGCCACACATCCGATTGGAGACACTGGCCTGAGTGGCGTGCGGGAGCATGCCCGCTTATAACTCACTGGCAAGGCGAGAGTCTGAACACTTGCTCAGGCTGATTCTCAGGAGCGTGGGCCGCCACGCATCCGATCGAGGAGATTGAGCCGAGTGGTGCATGTTGGATCGGAGTAAATCGATAGAGGGGGGGTGAATATCGATCTAAAAATTTTCGGAGAAGTAGAGCGATTACGCAGCGGAAAACAAGAAAACAACCGCTAACACAAGTTTCTTTTTACTTGGTTCGGAGTCGCGGTCGGCTCCTACTCCAAGGTCCACGGTCCTTGACCGTTTACGATGGGCAATTCTATATTCGTAAAGATCTTTTATAGGGCTGAGAGCGATGTGAGCGAGATGTCTTGAAGCCTTGGGGGTGAACCCCCTTTTATAGTCGACTCCTGGGCGCCTGTGTTGAAGGGGGCGCCTACACGTGGCCTCACCTGCGCAAACTTCAATCCGCAGGCTCGGTCAACGCTTATCCCCTTCATTGAGGCGCCTGAGCTGTCTGGGGTGCCTGGCTTGACTTAGTCTATTGGCTTGCGTGGCAGTTTGCTTCGATGGTTTCAGTTTGACCTTGCACTGGGGCGCCTGTATCCTTACAGGCGCCTAGCCCAGTGAGGCACCTCACTCCATTGAGGCGCCTGAGCTGCAGAAACACCGTCCCTTCGTTTCCTGCAACCAAGGTTAATACCAAAACACAAGAAGCAAATAACATAATAAGATTAGACCATTGTTTACAGCCTTAGCTGTCATGGTTCTGACTTTGGGTTTCCCAAATGAAACCCTAGGTCAAACCGACGCCTAATGTTCCCTCCACGGGGAATGCGTCCTCACCTACTTCTCTCGGGAGAATTTACCTTTTTTGCCATCCGGCTCCGTCGGTTGGATTTTTGCCTAGCTTCACTCACCAGGTCTTCGTGCCCAGTCTTCGACCAGGTCTTAGTGCCCAGCTTCACTCACCAGGTCTTCTGTGCCCAGTCCTCGACAAGGTCTTCGGTGCCCAACTTCACTCACCAGGTCTTATTGCCCAACTTTAGGTCAGGACTTAATTGCCCAGCCTACGGCCAGGACTTAGTGCCCAATTCAATGAACCAGGACTTAGTACCTAGTGTACCTAGGACTTCCCTGCACACTCAATCAGCTTGTTAGATCACAACCAAAGTTTAACTTCTGAACCCTTTGCCATTATCAAAACAAAGGTTTGACATTGGTGCTTCCGGCACCAACAATCTCCCCCTTTTTGATTTATGGCAACACGGTTCAAAAAGTTAAGTCAAAGACATATTAGTAAAAATACTAACAGAATTTTAACTCCCCCTGAATTTCACATTCTTCCCCTGAAATGTTCAATATCATGAAGGTTTTGTAAACTTTCTAAGTGCTAAGTGTTCTTTAAGATTTAGCAAAACAACTTAAATTTTTGACTAAGTGTTTTTCGAAAATAATGCAATTGTAATCAAGAACACTTCGATAATTTTTGAAAAGGTTTTGTCAGCCTAATTTTTGTTTCAATATTTTGAAAATTTACTTAGGCAAAACAAGTTTTGAAAACAGATTTTCCTTGCAAAGTTTTAATTTTGAAAAAAAAATTCAACTTTGAAAAATTTGCTTAACAATATTTTCACAAAAAGAAATTTGTTTACTAAAGAGAATTTACTTAGCACATTTACCAACAAATTTTTGAAAAAAATAGTTTAGCTCAGGCAAATTTGTTTACTAAGAAAAACATCCTTAGAAATATTTTTCAAAATACACTTAGAAATTTTAACGCCTTTTTGAAGTGTTTTGAAAGCACTTAGAATTACTTTAAAAGTTTGAAGTACTTAACGAATAAAAAAAATTTAAACTTTTTGGGTACTTGAAGAACTTTTTAAGTACTTGAAAACTTTTAGAGTAAGTTTGAAATACTTAAAACAGTTTTGAAATCATTTTTTTTCATACTTAAAGAATTTTGAAGTTATCGAAAAGTACTTAAGTATTTAAACACCGAACAGTACTTGAAAACTGACCACTTAGAACTTTCTACTTTACTTTTTGAAAAAGAGATGGAAAATTTGAAAAAACAATAAAAATTTTCCCTCTTTCTTTTGTTTCTCTCCCCCCTTTGCCATATATCAAAAAATTATACTAATTACAGCAAATTCATTAGAGCTAGTAAGAATTTAAAATTCTGTATCGAACCAACTAAAAAAAAACTGGACCAAACCAAATTAGATCGATCTTGTTCGGGTCCTGTCTAACCATGTTAGCTACTTACTAACTGTCATAAACAGTAGCTTTTGCTAGGGTTAGTCAAGTTAAGTGATCTGATCAAGTTAGATTGTCTAAGCTTGACACTTAACCTGATTGCTGTTCAACTTGTATTTATTGCCTCAATTACTGCAGATGCACTGACTTAAAGCATCTTGAATCAAGGCATAGACTTAAGCATCTTAACCCAGTTTAGGTTATCAATCAAAAGTATCCTAAGGTGCTTGTGAGATGCTGACTTCTAGATCTATAGGTGCATGCAATTCTAGGGTTAGAGCCTAAGCTAAGTCCATTTACGAAAAAACCCTAGTTTTGAAGGGAGTAGTTTTTGAAATAAAATTAAGTCGGGAAAATCATTTTAAATTTCAAAAACTTGAAAAATGATAAATTTGCAACCTTTTCAAAGAACATTAAAGAAAAAATAGGAAAAGTTTTTAGGAAACAATATAAATTAGTCCTACTCTACTAAGCACAACCCTAACTGCCTTCTTAGTGAGCTAAACTCAGACTCAGGTAAGGGTTTGGTGAAGATATCAGCTAAGTTGGATTTCGAGTCTACATGTTTGAGTACTATTTCACCTCTGGTTACATGATCCCTTACAAAATGATGTTTAACTGCTATATGTTTTGTTCGGGAATGTTGAATTGGGTTTTTAGTCAAGTTAATTGAGCTAATGTTATCAATGTAGACTTGGGTTTGGGTGTAGTCAAGCTGGAAGTCCTTAAGAGTGTGCATCATCCATAAAAGTTGTGCTACACACTCTCCTAAGGCAACATATTCTGCTTCTGTTGTGGGCAGTGCTACACAGTGTTGCTTTCTGTTACACCAGCTGACTAGGCTATGTCCTAATAGTTGGCAACTTTCACTTGTACTTTTTCTATCTAACTTTCACCCAGCATAGTCAGAGTCAGAATATCCTGACAATTCAAAGGTGGAAGTCCTAGGATACCAAATCCCTACATTTAGGGCACCCTTAATGTACCTAAGTATTCGTTTTAGGGCTGCTAAGTGGGATTCCTTAGCATAAGTTTGGTACCAAGCATACATTCCTACAGAGAATAGGATATCAGGTCTGCTAGCTGTAAGGTAAAGTAGACTTCCAATCATACTTCGGTATAGCTTCAGATCTACAGGCTTACCTTCAGGGTCACTATCAATTTTGACATTTGTGGCTATAGGGGTACTTATGCTTTTGAAGTTATCCATTTTAAATTTCTTTATTAACTCTTTAGCATACTTAAATTGATGAACATAATTACCGTCTCTAGTCTGTTTAATTTGTAATCCTAAGAAAAAATTGAGCTCACCTACCAAGCTCATTTCGAATTCACTTTCCATTATTTTTACGAATTCTTTTAGGAAGTTAGAGTTGGTGGATCCAAAAATTATATCATTGACATAAATTTGGGCAATGAAAATGTCTTTTTCTAAAGTTTTAACAAAAAGGGTTGAGTCAATTTGACCCTAGTTAAATTTTTTAGAAATTAGATAAGTTGATAAACGTTCATACCATGCCCTAGGTGCTTGTTTCAACCCATAAAGTGTTTTTCCAAGTTTAAAGACATATTCAGGTTTTTCTAGGTCTTCAAATCCTGGGGGTTGTCCTACATAGACTTCTTCTTTGATGAATTCATTCAAAAAGGCAGACTTAACATCCATTTGGTATAGCTTGAACCCTTTATGGGCTGCAAAGGCTAACAACATTCTAATTGACTCAAGTCTGGCTACTGGGGCATAGGTTTCATCATAGTCTAATCCTTTGACCTGACTAAAACCTTTAGCTACTAAGTGGACTTTATTTCTAACTATTTCCCCTTGATCATTTAATTTATTTCTGAACACCCACTTAGTATCTATAACAGGTTTACCTTCAGGTTTAGGTACTAGTTCCCAGACATGGTTTCTTTCAAATTGGGCTAACGCCTGCATGACTATGATTCAATCAGGGTCAGGTAGGACTTCCTCTATAGTCTTAGGTTAAAATTTTGAAATTAATGCGATTTGACTAAGATTTCTATAGGAAGACCTAGTTCTGACTCTTAAGGTTGGATCACCCATAATTTGATCAGAAGGGTGACTAAGTCTGAGTTTCTTGGTTCTTCTTGTACTAGGTTCAGCCTCAGGTCTGGCTGGACGGTTCGGTTCAGTGTTTGGTTCAACTACTTGGGTCGGTTCAGTTATAGGTTCAGTTGAGACCTCAGTAGTTGGTTCAAGAGTTAGTTCATTGAAAGGTTCAATCAACGGTTCAATTGATGGTTCAATGACTTCCTGATCATTATTTGATTGGTTTAATTTTTGATTATCAGTGTTTGGTTCAATTTCGTCATCAAAAATTAAGTTAGTAGTTTCTTCAATTTTATGAGATTGTTTATTGTACACCCTATAGACCCTACTAGTTGTTGAATATCCTAAGAAGACCCCTGGGTTTGTTGATGCAGTCTGGCCCGATTGTTATTTTGGTGTTGACACTGATTTAAGTTTGGTTGAGTGAATTCGGATTAAGTCCTGGTCGGGGACTGGGCACGGAGTGATTGAAATCCTGGTGAGTGAAGTCGATTCCCGGTGAGTGAAGTCGGGTGACCGAAACCCTGGTAAGTGAAGCCAGGTCCTTGCGAGTGAAGCTAGGTTGGATGAAATCCCGGTGAGTGAAGCCAGGTCCCGGTGAGTGAAGCCGGGTGACCGAAACCCTGGTGAGTGAAACCAGGTCCTAGCGAGTGAAGCTAAGTTGGATGAAATCCCGGTAAGTAAAGCCGGGTGATCGAAACCCTGGTGAGTGAAGCCAGGTCCTAGCGAGTGAAGCTAGGTTGAATGAAATCCCGGTGAGTGAAGCCGGGTGACCGAAACCCTAGTTAGTAAAGCCAGGTCCTAGCGAGTGAAGCTAGGTTGAATGAAATCCCGGTGAGTGAAGCCGGGTCCCGGTGAGTGAAGCCGGGTCCCGATGTGTGAAGTCGGGTGACTGAAACTCTGGTGAGTGAAGACAGGTCCTGGCGAGTGAAGCTGGGGACCAGAATGAGTCAGAGAAGGCTAGGGAGCCCGTTCTCTTGACTTATAGTTGAATTAGGAGTCGCTGGATCGGTCTGGTGACCGATCAGGGAGTTGGCACAAACTCCCTATTGTGGATCGGTCTGGTGACCGATCCAGAGAAGTCTGATCGGTGTGACGGCCCGCCTTCCTTAACTTCTCTCTCTTCCTTAAGGAGGGCGCCACATTTACTGGACCTTAACTTTACCCTTATTCTTAGCCTTAGATTATAACTACTTACTTCCTTTAACTTGCTATGAATTTTTTTTTTCTTCCTTCTTTCTTTTTTTTTTTCTAAAAAAACAAACTTTAATTTTATTAGCTTGGCCAGGAATTGACCCCTAGACCTCTTAGTTGTAACACTAAAGCACTAACCAGCTGCTCTACACAACTTCTTTTTAATGGTACCAGTCGACTCCTATATAGCCAGTCGACTGGTATCGGCCACAGCAAGTTTCTGGGCGCGGCACCAGTCGACTGGCCTCGTGGCAGTCACCTGGTGCGTCGAACAGAAGCTACTGTTCGATAGGGCAGTCGACTGGTTCTAAACCAGTCGACTGGTACGCCTGAAAACCTACATTTCAGACCTGAAAACTTGTTTCAAAAGTCCACAATTCACATACCTCAATGTATACAAAGACATAACTCCATTTCTATACTCTATACTAGTTTTATAAATATTTTAGCAACTCAAAACGAATCCGATAATTTGAAATTAGAATCCTTGCGAGATTTAACAAAACTATAAAATGTAAGCAAAACACTCTAGAGTTTTTACCAAACTTAACCCCTATGCGTAGTTTAAACAAAGTCCTTCATTTTACCACTTCAAAATACCAAAACACATGTTCTACAAGACTTAGCCCAAAGATCTCTTCCACGGTTCCGCCGCCACTGAATATCAATGCAAGTCCCTTCGCCTCCTTAACTTATGCTTTTTCTTTACCTTTGTCTGCAATAGAAGGAAATGCAACTAATAAGCAAAATGCTTAGTAAGTAAATCCTAACTCACAAATCCAACGATAAGGGATAAACATGCTCTTTTCAAATAATGCTTGCTTCAAAACACATGCACTTTGAAATACTTACACATGGAAACTTTCATATACTTATCATGCTCAATCATACTTGAAAACATTTACTAGCACTAAAACATTGGCAAATCTAACATGCTTATAATTTCTTTTGAAACTTACTAATAACACATTTCCATACTTTAAAACACAACTTCTTTGCTCTTTCCCTTTAACATGCTTATAACATAACCATGTTATCCTACATAACAAAACATGCACTTTAGGAAATTGAAACACTTTCGTATACTCATATACTTCAAAATAATAATCAACTTTCTCAGGCCTTGACACTGTACCATGGTATCAATGTACCAATGCGCGCATCCCTAATAGGTTTCGGGGTAGCTAGCCACCGCACCCTATTAGAGCTTCTTTCTAACTTTCTGTGGGCCTCTCTTTTGCCCGGTACGTGTCACTTTACAAAAGTAAAATACTTTCTTATTCATAATGCTTATACTTATCAAGCTATCTTTCTTTTTACATAAATCTTTGCACTACAAAACCTTACCTTTCTTACTTGGAATTTTCATCGAGCACCTTGCGTGCCCTTAACCCAAAACTCAATTTTGGGACTTTTCAAGAACTTGGTCTTCCATCCTTAGATCACATACATAAAAATCTACTCCAATTCAAGTTCTATGATTAAAAACATGTATTCTTGGGAAACTTAATCACACAATAAGCCCTATTCTCCAAGCATTCACATAAATCACAAAATCAAGGTTCTACAATGAGAAAACTACATGCGAAGCTACTCCTATTGCAGGTGAGTGATTTACTTACTCTTTTCTTGAAGAAAACTCACTAAGTATCTCGAAATTTCTAGTGTAAGGCTCTTTTTCTCTTCCTTTGCAAGAAAACTTCACCCTTGGCCCTAGGGAAGAAGCCCTAGGTTTTCTACTCCAAGTGGAAGAAGAAGGAAGAAGAAAACTCCCCCTTTCTCCCTATTTTCGCAGCTTCCTCCCTTGGCTCGCGCGGCCTCCTCCAAGCCCTAATGGGGTCTTAACTCAACTTAAGTGGAAGATTTGATACCTCTTCATGAAATGGGCTAAATCAACTATAATATTATTTCGTTTCATCCTTGTCTGTGCTTGATACCCTAGCCCAGCTGGTTCCTTGGATTCGCTTAAGTCACTGCTTGCCTTGTGGTCGCGGGATCCATCCCCACTCGACCCCTTTAATTTTTTTTTCTTCTTATTTTAATCCGAAAAAATGCTATAATATTCCGAAAAATGCTAGAAAAATTTCTAAAAATCCCTAATAATACCAGGAAATTATTGGGTGTTACAATCCTCCCTACCTTATAAAAAGTTCGTCCTCGAACTTAGAACAGCTCTGGATACCTTTGCCTCATGCTATCTTCTGATTCCCAAGTTGCCTCTTCATACTTCTGATTCAGCCATAAAACTTTTACTAGTGGTACTACTTTGTTCCTCAGCTTCTTATCTGCTCGATCTATTATCTGAATAGGTCGACTTTCATAACTGAGATCTTCTTGCACTTGTACCATCTGTGGCTCAATCACTTGGTTGGCATCTGGGATATGCTTCTTTAGCATTGAGACATGGAACACATTGTGTATTGCTGACATCTCTGAGAGTAGCTCCAACTCATAAGCTACTTTGCCAACTCTTTTCGTCACTGGGTAGGGCCCTACGTATCGAGGACTTAGCTTGCCTTTCTTGCCAAATCTCATCACACCCTTCATAGGAGCTACTTTGAGGAAAACTGTATCCCCAACTTCAAACTCTAACGGCCTACGCCGTACATCGGCGTAGCTCTTCTGCCTACTCTGAGCAGTTTCTATTCTCTGGCGGATACTCCTTATAGCTTCTGTGGTATCATCTATGAGATCAGTCTGTGACCTCATTTCTTTCTTCTCACTACCTTCATACCAACAGAGGGGAGATCTACACTTCCTACCATAAAGAGCTTTATAGGGTGCCATACCAATAGTGGCTTGGTAACTGCTGTTGTAGGCAAACTCAGCTAAACATAAATATTTGCACCAACTGCCCTTGAAGTCCAATGCACAAGCTCTGAGCATATCTTCTAGAACCTGATTCACTCTCTCTGTCTGTCCATCAGTCTGGGGATGGAAAGCTGTGCTGAATTTCAGTTTGGTGCCTAACGCTGTCTGTACACACTCCCAAAAGTGTGAAGTAAAACGACCATCCCTATCAGAGATAATGGTCTTCGGGACTCCGTGTAGTCGGATCACTTCCTGCACATATAATTGGGTTAACTTTTCAATTGAGTAAGACACTCTGATTGCCAAAAAGTGGGCAGACTTGGTCAATCTGTCTACTATCACCCAAATAGCATCATAGCCATTAGTTGTCTTTGGTAGACCAACTATGAAATCCATGGCTATGTCTTCCCATTTCCACTCTGGAATCTGAATGGGCTGTAGGACACCTCCTGGTCTCTGGTGTTCTGCTTTAACTCTCTGACATGTCAGGCAGGTGCTGACATACTTAGCTATGTCTCTCTTCATCCCTGACCACCAAAATCTTCTTTTCAAGTCCTGGTACATCTTGGTAGAACCAGGATGCATGGAGTAGGGAGTTCCATGGGCTTCTTCAAGAATCTTCTTTCTCAGCTCTTCATTCTTGGGAACACACAAACGGTCACCATAATAGAGTATCCCACTGTCAGATACTCTAAACTCTTTACCCTCTTCTTCTTGCACCTCTTGTTTGATCCTTTGGATATCAGAATCCTTAGCTTGCTCTTCCTGTATCTCTTCAAGCAAAGTTGACTCTAGTGTCAATAGGACTAGCTGTCCATCAATAATCTCCACTCCAAAATCTACTATCTCTTTCTGTAATGGTGGTGCCAATGATGATAAGGACATCAAAGTGGCACAAGTCTTTCTACTCAGTGCATCTGCTACTCTATTTGCCTTACCAGGGTGGTAAAGAATCTCACAGTCATAGTCCTTCACTAACTCGAGCCACCTTCGCTGTCTCATATTGAGGTCTTTCTTAGTGAAGAAATATTTCAGACTCTGGTGATCTGTATAAATCTTACACTGCACTCGATACAAGTAATGCCTCCATATCTTTAGAGCAAAGACTACAGCTGCCAACTCCAGATCATGAGTGGGGTAATTCTTTTCATAGTCCTTGAGTTGTCTAGAAGCATAAGCTATGACTTTGCCTTCTTGCATAAGGACTGCTCCTAGTCCTAGCTTTGATGCATCACTGTATATATCAAAGCTCTTATCACCTTCAGGTACTATAAGGATAGGAGCGCTGGTCAGTCTCTTCTTCAACTGAAGGAAACTCTGCTCACAGTCTTTAGTCCACTCATACTTCTTATTCTTTTTGGTAAGGGCTGTAAGTGGAGAAGCTATCTTTGAAAAGTCCTCTACAAACCTTCTGTAATACCCTGCCAAACCCAGAAAACTTCTGATCTCACTGGCATTCTTTGGTTGACTCCAGTTACTAACTGCTTCAATCTTGGCTGGGTCTACCATAATACCTTCCTTGGAAATGATGTGGCTTAGGAAGGCCACCTGGTCCAGCCAAAACTCACACTTTGAGAATTTGGCGTACAGCTCCCTCTGGTGTAAGGTCTGCAACACTATCTTCAGGTGTTCTTCATGTTCTTCATGAGTCTTTGAATATACTAGGATATCATCAATGAAGACAATGATGAACTTGTCAAGAAAGTCCTTGAACACTCTATTCATTAGATCCATAAATGTCGCAGGGGCGTTTGTCACTCCAAAGGGCATGACCATAAACTCGTAGTGCCCATATCTTGTACTGAAAGCAGTCCTTGGCACATCACTCTCCTTCACTTTGAGTTGATGGTAACCTGATCGCAGATCTATCTTGGAGAACACTGTGGCTCCCTTCAGCTGATCAAATAAATCATCTATCCTTGGCAAAGGATATCTGTTCTTGATGGTTACCTTATTCAAAGCTCGATAATCTATGCACATTCGCATAGATCCATCTTTCTTCTTGACGAATAGTACAGGAGCTCCCCAAGGTGAATGACTAGGGCGGATGAAACCCTTGTCAAGCAGCTCTTGCAATTGTTCTTATAATTCTTTCAGTTCTGCTGGCGCCATGCGATAAGGTGCCTTCGAAATTGGGTTGGTTCCTGGGGCCAACTCAATTTCAAACTCAATCTCCCGATTGGGAGGGAGTCCTGGTAACTCTTCAGGAAACACCTCAGGATAGTCACAGACTACCCTCACTTCTTCTCTCTTCAATCCTTCTCCTTGACTTGCATCCACTATATGATCTAGAAAACCAGAGCACCCCTTCTCTAACATTCTCTGAGCTTGTAAGGTAGATAGGAACCTCTTTGTCTTTCTCCTTGGGTCTCCAATAAACTCAAATGAAGGTTCTGCTTCTGGTGTGAACTTGACTTTTCTCTTGCGGTAGTCTATAGAAGCATTGTACTTGCTCAAGAAGTCCATCCCTAAAATGACATCGTAATCCTTCATCTCAAGGACTACCAAGTCACTGTAGAGCTCTCGGTTGGAAATCCAGATTGGTACTGCCCTCAGCCTCTGAGTAGAGGCCATTACTTCCCCTGACGGTAAGGTTGTCAAAAATTTCTGACCCAAACTTTCTGGTGGGATCCCTAACTTTTTAGAGAAAAGCATGGATACAAAAGAATGGGTTGCCCCAGTATCGAATAACACAATAGCATATTGAGATGAGGTGAGTATTCGACCTGTGACCATGTTAGGAGCATTTGCCACCTCTTCCTTGGTGATGGCGAAAACCCTGGCGTTGGTCATGACTGGTGGGGCTTCCATCCTCGCCTGACTGTAATAAGATCCCTCCATAACTGGCTGCATCTGGTGCAGCTGAGCAGGTCCACCCCCGTACTGAAGAAGCTGTGGTGGAGGCGACTTTGCTTTAGGGCACGCCTTGGCCAGGTGCCCTACTACTCCACATATATAACACCCGCCAACCCTCGACCGGTTAGGGCAAGTCTTCATCATATGCCCTTGTGCTCCGCAAATATGGCATCCGCTCATGCCCTGACGACATACTCCAGGATGTGTCTTCCCACACTTTGGGCAAGGGGGATACTTGAGCTGCTTGCTTGACGTGCCCCCTTTGTTGCCCTCAGAAGACTTCTGATCCCACTGCTTCCTCTTGCCTGAATTTCCTTTCCAATTTTGTTGGTTTTGAGGATTTCCTTGGGACTTCTGGGCTGATGCCTGTTGTTGTTGCACACGTGTGGCCTTTATACTGTTTAAGTAGTGTTCAGTGATCAAAGCACTACTTACTAGTTCTTCTGAAGTTTGTGGTCTATTACAACTGCCAGCCACATTCAGAGCTATCTGAGGCCTCAGCATCTTGAGCATTAACCTGACCCTTTCCTTTTCAGTACTGACTAACTCCGGGCACAAGCGAGCTAATCGATTGAACTTCTTCACTGCTTCATCCACAATTAGATCTCCTTGACGGAACTCAGTAAATTCATCATAGTGCTTGTTTGTCACTTTCATGTGAAAGTATTCTTCCAGAAATTCTGCTTCAAGGTCAGCCCAGGTCATCTGATTCACATTCCTCTTAGCTTTCACTCTTTCCCACCACATCCTAGCATCTCCAGTAAGGCAGAAAGATGTGCACTTTATCTTCTCCACCTCGGGCCAGTCCAGTAACTCCATTATACTCTCCACTATTTTGAACCATGCCTGAGCATCCCATGGTTCACCTGTGCCAGAAAAATTCTCAGGCTTCAGTCTCTGCCACTGAATCAGATATGTCTCTTGCCTTACTTCTCTTGTCGGAGGTACTGGGGGAACCTTTGTCGCTACTGGTGCTGCTACTTGCGCCACTGGCGCCACTGGAGGGGTAGCAGAAGTGGCCTGCTGATTAGTGGCCTGCTGGTTAGCCATCAAGGTGGCAATGACTTGTTGCTGTTCAGCAAGTTGCCTCTGAAGCTGGGCCACCACTCCTTGAAGGTCTGGTGGTGGTACTGACTCTGTTGACTCCTGTTCTCTAGGAGCTTGCTCCTCATTCCGGACAATTCTAGGACGTCCTCTTGGCATCCTCTTACTCTATAGCACACAAAAATAAGAGCTCATTATCTCTTACTAACTTACTTCATTATCTCCATGCACATATTAGCATGCAATAATACTAACATACTTTCTTATCATCATGCACTTACTAATACTAGCAGTCAATAATGAAAGACATACAAAACTATAACATATGAACTTCTTCATCATGCACTTACTGATACTAGCAGTCAAAAATGAAAAGCATGCAAAACTATAACATATGAACTTCTTACTTGGTAGGCGGCAGGATTGATGCTTGATGTCAGTGTGGCGGAAGGGTGGAACCTTTTGCTCTAATACTACTCTGTGACGGCCCGCCTTCCTTAACTTCTCTCTCTTCCTTAAGGCGGGCGCCACATTTACTGGACCTTAACTTTACCCTTATTCTTAGCCCTAGATTATAACTACTTGACTTTCTTTAATTTGCTATGAATTTTTTTTTCTTCCTTCTCTATTTTTTTTTCAAAAAAAATAAAACAACTTTAATTTTATTAGCTTGGCCAGGAATTGACCCCTAGACCTCTTAGTGTAACACTAAAGCACTAACAAGCTGCTCTACATAACTTCTTTTTAATGGTACCAGTCGACTAGTATCGGCCACAGCAAGTTTCTGGGCGCGACACCAGTCGACTGGCCTTGTGGCAGTCACCTGGTGCGTCGAACAGAAGCTACTGTTCGATAGGACAGTCGACTAGTTCTAAACCAGTCGACTGGTACGCCTGAAAACCTGCATTTCAGACCTGAAAACTTGTTTCAAAAGTCCACAATTCACATACCTCCAATGTATACAAAGACATAACTCCATTTCTATACTCTATACTAGTTTTATAAACATTTTAGCAACTCAAAACGAATCCGATAACTTGAAATTAGAATCCTTGCGAGATTTAACAAAACTATAAAATGTAAGCAAAACACTCTAGAGTTTGTACCAAACTTAACCCCTATGCGTAGTTTAAACAAAGTCCTTCATTCTACCACTTCAAAATACCAAAACACATGTTCTACAAGACTTAGCCCAAAGATCTCTTCCACGGTTCCGCCGCCACTGAATATCAATGCAAGTCCCTTCGCCTCCTTAACTTATGCTTTTTCTTTACCTTTGTCTGCAATAGAAGGAAATGCAACTAATAAGCAAAATGCTTAGTAAGTAAATCCTAACTCACAAATCCAACGATAAGGGATAAACATGCTCTTTTCAAATAATGCTTGCTTCAAAATACATGCACTTTGAAATACTTACACATGGAAACTTTCATATACTTATCATGCTCAATCATACTTGAAAACATTTACTAGCACTAAAACATTGGCAAATCTAACATGCTTATAATTTCTTTTGAAACTTACTAATAACACATTTCCATACTTTAAAACACAACTTCTTTGCTCTTTCCCTTTAACATGCTTATAACATAACCATGTTATCCTACATAACAAAACATGCACTTTAGGATCAATGTACCAATGCGCGCATCCCTAATAGGTTTCGGGGTAGCTAGCCACCGCACCCTATTAGAGCTTCTTTCTAACTTTCTGTGGGCCTCTCTTTTGCCCGGTACGTGTCACTTTACAAAAGTAAAAT
The DNA here is from genome assembly GCA_024364735.1 of Boesenbergia rotunda. Lineage (NCBI taxonomy): Eukaryota > Viridiplantae > Streptophyta > Magnoliopsida > Zingiberales > Zingiberaceae > Boesenbergia > Boesenbergia rotunda. The sequence goes on from JAGFNQ010002661.1 coordinate 61,138, forward strand.
ACTTTCTTATTCATAATGCTTATACCTATCAAGCTATCTTTCTTTTTACATAAATCTTTGCACTACAAAACCTTACCTTTCTTACTTGGAACTTTCATCGAGCACCTTGCGTGCCCTTAACCCAAAACTCAATTTTGGGACTTTTCAAGAACTTGGTCTTCCATCCTTAGATCACATACATAAAAATCTACTCCAATTCAAGTTCTGTGATTAAAAACATGTATTCATGAGAAACTTAATCACACAATAAGCCCTATTCTCCAAGCATGCACATAAATCACAAAATCAAGGTTCTACAATGAGAAAACTACATGCAAAGCTACTCCTATTGCAGGTGAGTGATTTACTTACTCTTTTCTTGAAGAAAACTCACTAAGTATCTCGAAATTTCTAGTGTAAGGCTCTTTTTCTCTTCCTTTGCAAGAAAACTTCACCCTTGGCCCTAGGGAAGAAGCCCTAGGTTTTCTACTCCAAGAGGAAGAAGAAGGAAGAAGAAAACTCCCCCTTTCTCTCTATTTTCGCAGCTTCCTCCCTTGGCTCGCGCGGCCTCCTCCAAGCCCTAATGGGGTCTTAACTCAACTTAAGTGGAAGATTTGATACCTCTTCATGAAATGGGCTAAATCAACTATAATATTATTTCGTTTCATCTTTTTTTGTGCTTGATACCCTAGCCCAGCTGGTTCCTTGGATTCGCTTAAGTCACTGCTTGCCTTGTGGTCGCGGGATCGATCCCCTCTCGACCCCTTTAATTTTTTTTTCTTCTTATTTTAATCTGAAAAAATGCTATAATATTCCGAAAAATGCTAGAAAAATTTCTAGAAATCCCTAATAATACCAAGAAATTATTGGGTGTTACAATCGGTCTGGTGACCGATCAGGGAGAGAACAGAAAGGTCTCTGTTTGGCTTCTGATCGTTCTGGTGAACGATCAGAAGAGGTCAGTAGCTTTGGGAGGAAACCTTGATCGGTCCTTCTGACCGATCAAAATGACGGACATTCCTCATCCTGACCTATCAGGATGGCTCCTGATCGGTCAGGGAGTGACCTGATCAGTCAGAGAGTGACCTGATCGGTCACCAGAAGCGGAGATGGTGAGCAGTGGAGTCTCAATTGAATAGGTCTTCAGTGGCCTTAGTGCTCAGTGGAGTCAGTGGGTCAGGATGTGGCTCAGTGGGTGCTGGTGGAGCCTGGCGATGGTGAGCAGGAGCTGGAACTTAAGAAGATGTGGAGATGCAGAGGAGCAAGAAGTAGAACAGACAGAAAAATTGAGAAGATTTTTTGCTGGGCTGTGTTTGTGCTCTCTGTATCGCTTGGAGCTTAAGTGTTCCTGCTACATACTTGTGAGCGATTCCTCCTATTGTCTCGTGAGCTTAATTTATATCATCTGGAGACTATTTGTGGAGAGGTTTCTCCACCGAGAAGGAGGTTATACTCATATCCGGTTCACCGGTGCTTGATTTGCCGACGATCAAGGGATCACCCACCTTACGAGCACGCCAAGGAGTAGGGGCAAGTTATCTCCGAACCTTGTACATCTTCTTGTTACCGTCGGTTTGTTTCCTTTCTTTGTTTTGTTCTTTCTGCTTCTATATTATTTCCGCTGCTGCTTGTTGATGCAGTCTGACCCTGATTGTTATTTTGGTGTTGACACCGATTTTAGTTTTGGTTAATGAGATAAGTCTGGTTTAAGTCCTGGTCGGGGACTGGGCACGACTCTCGGTAAGTGAAGCCGGGTTACGGAAACCCCGGTGAGTGAAGCCGGGTGATTGGAAACCCCGGTGAGTGAAGCCGGGTGATTGGAAACCCCAGTGAGTGAAGCTGGTTGACCGGAAACCCTGATGAGTGAAACCGGGTCCTGGTGAGTGAAGCCAGGTGACTGAAACCCCGGTGAGTGAAGTCGGGTCCTGGTGAGTAAAGCCAGGTGATTGAAAACCCCGATGAGTGAAGCCGGGTCCTGGTGAGTGAAGCCAGGTGACGAAAGTCCCGGTGAGTGAAGCCGAGTGACTGAAACCCCGGTGAGTGAAGCCGGGTCCTGGTGAGTGAAGCCAGGTGATCGAAATCCCGGTGAGTGAAGTCGGGTGACCGAGAACCCTGGTGAGTGAAGTCAGGTCCTAGCGAGTGAAGCTAGGTTGAATGAAGTCCCGGTGAGTGAAGCTGGGCACGATGTCTTGGTCTGGGAGACTAAGCACGAGTCAGAGAAGGCTAGGGAGCCGTTCTCTTGACTTAGAGTTGAATTGGGAGTTGCTGGATCGGTCTGGTGACCGATCAGGGAGTTGACACGAACTTCTTGTTGTGGATTGGTCTGGTGACCGAACCAAGTACGTCTGATCGGTCTGGTGACCGATCAGGGAGAGAACAGAAGCATTTTGTTTGGCTTCTGTTCGGCTCCTGATCGTTCTGGTGAACGATCAGGGAGAGGTCAGTAGGTTTTGTGAGAAACTTGGATCGGACGCTTGACCGATCAAATTGTCGCAACATTTCTCACCTTGACCGATCAGGATGGCTCCTGATCGGTCAGGGAGTGACCTGATCGGTCACCAGACTGATCAAGGCACAACCTGATCGGTCAGGTGACCGATTAGGGGGATTTGGCCTGTGAAAGCTGGGGAACTCAGCAATGCTATGGATCAGTTCGCTGACCGATCCACGATCTGTGATCGGTCCGGTGACCGATCACAAGAAGCCGCGATTCCTGGATTCTCCCTGTGGACCGATCAGGCTGGAGCCTAATCGTTTAGGGCTTACCCTGATCGGTCTGGTGACTAATCAGGGTCCTCTCTGATCGGTCCGGTGACCGATCAGTAGCTGAAAACTTTAATTCAAATACGCTGTCAGACTTCTGATCGCGTTCTGATTCGCTCTGATTTCATTCTGATAACTCCGATTTCCTTTTATTCACGTTTGATTTCATTTGCTAAACTTCTGTTAAGTGTACAGGTGATGCAGGGATGATTTCAATAGTGGAGGTGGGTCAACTGAGATCTTTCGGTGCCACATTTTTGGCTATTTTCCTTTCGCAGGATACAACGTTCTCTGGCGACGGCTGGGAAGCTGACCTGGGGCTTGACTGGAGAGGTCAGGGGTAGCTGGGCTGTTGCAGATGAGCAACGTTGCAGGGGAGCGTCTGGCGTGTGTGACCTAGCCCTGGCGACTGGCGAACAGGAAGCAGGTTAAGTGTTGGCTGGGAAAAAGAGAAGAGAGAACTTCAGCTCTTCTTGCAACAACTCTCCATCTCTTCTGTGAAGCTCTGATCTATGGCTAACTCTTGAATACACTTTGAGCGATCTGCAATTTAAGCCAGTGGAGAACATTGCGAGGTGATCAACAAGCAGACAAGGGAGAGCTGAGTGAAGGCTCTTGCCGAGGTTGTGCTGGGTTATGAGTATTGCTTTGTAGACGTTTCTCCTTGTGCTATGTATGTTTGTTGTTGCCTCTGTGCTTTTATTTCATATATGTTGAGACATACTGTGGAGAGGTTTCTCCACCGAGAAGGAGGATTTGATATCCAGATTTTCCGGGACTTGATCTACCGACGATCAAGGGATCGCCCACCTTACGGGCACGTCAAGGAGTAGGGGCAAGTTATCCCCGAACCTTGTATATCCTCGTGTTAGGGTTTTGGTGTTCTTTGATTTCTGCATTTCTGTTTCCTACTTACTTGCTTCCGCTGTTGCTAACCTTCAAGTGCAGAAATCTTAAAAGAAGCTAAAGATTTGGTGTCTGGCTACATTCACCCCCTCTCTCTAGCCATCTAAGCACTAACACTGCTAATACTGATCACAGAAAGATTTCAAAGAGGCAAAGTTTTGTGTCTGGCTACATTCACACACCCCCTCTATAGCCATCCAAGCACTAACAAGTGGTATCAGAGCTTGGGGGTCTGTTCAAACGGAATAATACCCGAGAGCTTACAAGGATGACTTTGAGAGAAGGATTCAGCACAAGCAGACCGCCTTTCTTCGACGGATCAGATTTCCAATATTGGAGGTCGAGGATGGAGTATTATTTGAAGACCAACATCAGTATGTGGTTCTCTGTGAAGGAGGGATTCTCCCCTCCAAAGGATGCTGAGGGAAAGGAGTTGGAATCCTCAAGATGGTCGGTTGAGCAAACTCGCAAGGGAGAAGCTGATGCGAAAGCGATGACCAAGGACCAGTTGATCAAGGTGGGTCCTTTCACAAGTGCTAAGGACCTTTGGAACAAACTCATTGAGCTCCATGTGGGAACTCAAGATACCCGGAGAGCCAAGGATGACTTGCTTCTCAGTCAACTCCAAAACCTTTCCATGGAAGAAAATGAAAAGGTAAGTAAACTCCATGGACGATTCAAAGAGATCTTCAATGGTCTACATTCCATCAGTGAGATGGTAGAAAATCGAGACCTTGTGAGGTATGTTCTCAAAGCCTTCCCTAGGAATGCCTTGTGGTCATCCATGGTGGATGCTTACAAGGTTTCTAAGGATCTCTCTATTGTTAAATTAGAAGATTTATTTTGTGAGATGGAACTATACGAGATTGCTAACCAAAGCCCAAAGGAGAAGGGTGTGGCTTTTGTGGCAGGTGACAGAAGGAAGAAGAAGAAGAAGGAGAAGAAGGAAAAAAGAGAAGATCTGTCACATGACCTTCATGGCCTTAGAAGAGTCAACCAAGGAGAGTGATAACGAATCAAGGAGCTCCTCAATCGCGCATTCATCATCTTCGGATGATGAAGAGGTAATTTCTCCGGAATTAGATAAATGATATAGAACCATTGCATGCTTAACTAGTCTATTTAAAAAAATCTAAGAATAAGGTTAAATCATTAAGATTAGAAGTAGAGGAATTGAAAACACCTAAGGATCATGATGTTGATGACTTGCATGTTAGGATTCTTGAGGATGAAAATAAGGACTTGAAGAGCGAAATTGAAAATCTCAAGACTATTCTTGAGAAGTTTTTAACTAGCTCTAAAACCTTAGATATGGTCTTAAATTCTCAAAGAGCAGTCTATAACAAGGTTGGTTTGGGTTACCGACCTAAAGAACCTAGTTTCGTCTCTTTGATGTCAAGAATATATTTTAGATCACCAAATGATTCTAGGATTCAAAAAGTTAGAAAGAAAATGACTAAGACATGGGTGCCTAAATCATTCATTGAAGGTTCTTTAGGTCTCAAAATTTGGGTACCTAAAACCTCTATATTTAGAATTGTATAGCATTGGTTGAGGGGGAGCATCTATCAACATGGGTTGTTGATAAGTAGGTGCTTCAAACAAATGATCGGGGAACATTATTTTTGGATACAAATTTAATATGTAAACTTGCTTTGGGTTGATGATACAAACTTGAATTAGGACTATGAATTGCATAGAATGTTTAGCCTTATTATTGCAAGTTTGAGGTTTCTGTAATTCTAAAGGTCAGCCATAATATGAGAATAACAGTTTATTTTTGCAATATCTTATGATATATCTTAGGCTTAAGTTGTTATCAATATTTTGGAGATGAACCTAGTTGAGTATGCTGTGAGTTTACTGTATGTGTTATTAACATTAGTCTATGTTATGCAAATTTTGCTTTGTATCAAACTAAATCAAGGTTTTAGGACTTAGGATATATATATATATAAAAAAAAATATATATATATATATATATATATATATATCTCCAACATCTAGCTCATCATATTCAGGTTCACCATGTTTTTCTGAGTCATGATTTAAACCTTGTATTTATATGCTTTACTCTCAAGTTATATTATCATTGGAGATGTTATATGATATGGAAATATACATTTTGGTAAAGGGATTAATTTTAATTAAAGGATACCCTTGTTAGGATCAAATGGATTAAATCTAATTGTATAAGGGTTTAGGAGTGGTTGAGAATTGAACAAACTCGGTTTTGAAATTTTTGAAATCTGATCGACTTGTAAATAAACCTTCTATATCAAACCTGATCGGTCCACCGACCGATCAGGATTCACCCTGATTGGTCACCGTGACTGATCAGGGGTCATTCTGATCGGTCTGGTGACCGATCAGATAAATGCTGATCAGTGAACTCCCAGATCGTTCCAAATGGTATCAGTCTACTCCTCAGTCCTATCTTCTTTCATCAAATTGTATCAGATTACTGATCATACTGATACAAACAAATTTGATACAAACCGATTACAATTGGAACATACTCATCATACTTGGAATAAACCTACTACTGATTCGATACAAACCCGTGTTTGAATTCTCAAAATTCATAAGAAAGGGTTGTTTGGATCATGATTCTTGTTCCTTGATGAGGAATATCTTTTAGTCAAGAAACTCATATAGTGATTCTCAGACATTTTTCTGAAATATCAAGTGTTAATGGAGTCTACACCCCTGTTGGAGAATGAGTTTCAGATAAATTGTTAATGCAGTCTGATCTAGAACGTATCAAAATTTCAGAAACTTTTTCTGAGAACTGATCGTTCACAGATAAATCAGAAATTTTTCTGTATTAATCATCCGTCTGATGAAGCTGCGTTATTACTTGTCATATGAAGCATATACGTGTTTGATCAATATATAATTTTGTATATGTTTTCATGTGAAATTCACACTTATCCTTCATTTTATTTTGGGTTTGGTGAGAAACCCTTGTTTAAGGGGGAGTTATGTTTAAACATAATAACCATACCCTTTTCGATGTTTGACAAAGGGGGAGAGAATAGTTGATTAAGTTTAGGGTTTGTTATTGTAGGGAGAGGACTTTGATTCCCCTACGATAATTGAATTGACTTTGATTGATCATTAATACCTAAACTTAAATCGGGTTGTCAAACAACAAAAAGGGGAAGATTGTTGATGTAGTCTCACCCGATTGTTGTTTTGGTGTTGACACCGATTTAAGTTTGGTTGAGTGAATTCGGATTAAGTCCTGGTCGGGGACTGGGCACGGAGTGATTGAAATCCCGGTGAGTGAAGTCGGGTCCTGGTGAGTGAAACCAGGTGACTGAAATCCCGATGAGTGAAGCCGAGTCCCGGTGAGTGAAGCCAGGTCCTAGCGAGTGAAGCTAGGTTGGATGAAATCCCGGTGAGTGAAACCAGTTCCCGGTGAGTGAAGCCGGGTGACCGAATCCCTAGTGAGTGAAGTTAGGTCCTATTGAGTGAAGCTAGGTTGGATGAAATCCCGGTGAGTGAAGTTGGGTCCCGGTGAGTGAAGCCGGGTGACCGAAACCATGGTGAGTGAATACAGGTCCTAGCGAGTGAAGCTAGGTTGAATGAAGTCCCGGTGAGTGAAGCTGGGCACGATGTCTTGGTCTGGGGGACTAAGCACGAGTCAGAGAAGGCTAGGGAGCCCGTTCTCTTGACTTAGAGTTGAATTGGGAGTCGCTGGATCGGTCTGGTGACCGATCAGGGAGTTGGCACGAACTCCCTGTTGTGGATCGGTCTGGTGACCGATCCAGAGAAGTCTGATCGGTCTGGTGATCGATCAGGAAGAGAACAAAAAGGTTTTTGTTTGGCTTCTGATCGTTTTGGTGAACGATCAGAAGAGGTCAGTAGCTTTGGGAGGAAATCTTGATCGGTCCTTTTGACCGATCAAAATGACAGACATTCCTCATCCTGACCGATCAGGATGGCTCCTGATCGGTCAGGGAGTGACCTGATCGGTCACCAGACCGATCAGGGCACAGCCTGACCGGTCAGGTGACCGATCAGGGGCTTTGAGCTGCGGAAGCTGGAGAAAGCTCCAGCAAGGGTTGGATCGGTCTGGTGACCGATCCACGATCCCTGATCGGTCAGTGTGACCGATCATAAGAAGGTCCGCGATCCTCTATTCCCAACTTGAGCCGATCAGGCAGGAGCCTGATCGATCAGGGCTTTCCCTGATCGGTCTGGTGACCGATTAGGGCCCTCTCTGATGGGTCTGTGGACCGATCAGTAGCTGTAACATTAATTCAAATCCGCTGTCAGACTTCTGATCGCGTCTGTTTTTCTTTGCGTTTTCTCTGCTACCTTGCTGATATTGTTTGATATGCTTTGCTAAGTGTCTGCTAAGTGTGCAGGTGATGGAGGATGACCCAAACAAAGGAGGAGGTCAACTGGAGACTTTCTCCTCATCAGGTTTGGTTGTTTTCTGTTTCCAAGTCTCTACAGCTTCTGGCGCAGCTGGCGACTGACGGAGGCTCAGCTGAAGAGGTCTTCAGTGGACTGAGTGCTCAGTGGAGTCAGTGGGTTAGGATGTGGCTCAGTGGGTGCTGGTGGAGCCTGGCGATGGTGAGCAGGAGCTGAGACTTAAGAAGAAGCGGAGATGCAGAGGAGCAAGAAGTAGAACAGACAGAAAAATTGAGAAGGGTTTTTGCTGGGTTGTGTTTGTGCTCTCTGTATCGCTTCGAGCTTAAGTGTTCCTGCTACATACTTGTGAGCGATTCCGCCTATTGTCTCGTGAGCTTAACTTATATCATCTGGAGACTATTTATGGAGAGGTTTCTCCACCGAGAAGGAGGTTATACTCATATCCGGTTCACCGGGGCTTGATCTGCCGATGATCAAGGGATCGCCCACCTTACGGGTACGCCAAGGAGTAGGGGCAAGTTATCCCTGAACCTTGTACATCTTCTTGTTAGCGTCGGTTTGCTTCCTTTCTTTGTTTTGTTCTTTTTGCTTCTGTATTATTTCCGTTGCTGCTAACACTGATCACAGAAAGATTTCAAAGAGGCAAAGTTTTGTGTCTGGCTACATTTACCCCCCCCTCTATAGCTATCCAAGCACCAACAGGGTTGACTTGGATTGAAACTTACCTAGGTAGTCCTTGGTGTTCAAGATATGGACTTTGCATCCAATGACTCTTAGGTAGTGTAGGTTAGACAATCTATGATAATATAATTCATAAGGTGTTTTATTATGTCTTTTGTTAATTAGAACCCTGTTTTGGATGTAGCAAGCCGTACTTATTGCTTCTGCCCAAAATTGATTAACTAAGTTAAATTCATTTAACATGGTTCTAGCGGCTTCCTGAAGGGTTCTATTCTTTCTCTCCACTATCCCATTTTGTTGGGGGGGGGTTCTAGGACAAGAAAATTCATGTATATACCCATTTATTTTGTAAAATTCTTCAAACTGTTGATTTTCAAATTCATCACTTCTAAGTCTTTTGATTTTAGTATCATTTTGGTTTTCAATCATTTTACATAGGTCAATAAATGTGTTCAAGGTTTTATCTTTGGTTTTTAGGAACCTAACCCAGGTAAACCTAGAGTAATCATCGATAATTACTAAGTAGTACCGATTCCCGCTTAGTAACTTGGCTCCATGTGAATCAAATAGGTCAAGGTGCAGGAGCTCAAGTGTGGTTTGGGTTAAATCTGATTGAATTGATTTGTGGTTTGACTTAGTTTGCTTGCCTTGGTTACATGAATTACATACTGTGTTTTCAAAGTTCTTAATTCTTGGTACACCCTTAATTAGACTAAGATGGGTAATTTTAGAAATAAGTTTAACATGAGTGTAACCTAATCTCCTATGCCCGAGGTCAGATTCTTCTAATTGAGTCAAGAAGCATTTTGGTGTTAAAGGTTAATTAATGGTATAAACGTTATTTTTCCTAGTACCCTTAAGCATAACTTCTGAGTCAGAGTTGGTGAATGTAACTACGTAGGAGATTAGGTTTCTAATCAGGCAGTCAGAGTTGGTGAATGTAACTACGTAGCCAGATCACATAGATGACTTATACTAAACAAATTGAATTTAAAATTCTCAACCAAAAGTACTTTCTTAATCACAAAATCAGATTTGAGTTCAATATCACCTGACCCAATGACTTTGAGTGTAGCATTGTTGCCAAATGCTATTGAGCCTAGATTCTTGAACTTGATTTTGGTGAATTTCAATTTGTCTCCAGTCATGTGTCTGGAGCATCCACTATCCAACATCCATTGGTCCAAATCTTTATGTTCCTACGCATAAAGTATTTATTGATTTGGATCTAATTAGAGTCAAGGATAGCTTTAAAATTGATTTTCACAGCCTAGTCTGTCTCACCCAGTCTAGTGTTATCAATCACGTTAACTTTATGGGTTTTGTGAGACCGATTTTAACAAAAATAAAGATTTTAATTTGAAAAGCATGGTTAATTTTGAAAAACTTTAATTAATTTTGAAAATTTTATAAAGTTTAAGCTTATTGATTTTGAAAAATGTGTTAAATCTAAGATTAATTGAAATTTGTGTTAGATTCAAATTTAACACGTAGTAAAGTGAATTTGATTTTCAATAATTGGTTTCCAGGTCTTGGCGAGGCACTAGGCCTTCTTTGGTCATAGCCTTATTGGAGCATCAACCCTTTCCTTGACAAAGTCTTTTATTGAAAATTCATCTTTAGGTTACTTCTTGAAAGATTTTGGTCTAACTAGTTTGGGTCTTGGATCAGTAGCTTCGGCTAGTTCCACCAGAATGACTTCCCTAATGTACTATCATCTCACTTCCACTCAATACTATGTTGTTCAAATTTCAATTTAACCTTTTTGTCCTTAGTCTAACCAGTCTTAAGTCTAAGCATGATAATTTGCAGAAGGAAATAAACAAGCAAGCAAGCAAGAGAAAAAAGAAAATAAAATTATCTAATTATAAATATGGTTTTTATATTGGCTTCCCCTGGACTATAGCCTCTATAAGGGTTAGGCAAGATGTGAATCTTGTCCTTGGGAATCCAATATTGGTTTGGTCCAGCTTGTTTACTTAAGCATAGCTTAGGGACCCATGCTTGGACTTGGATTTTAGATTGGTTCAACACAGAATAATATGCACGTTGTCTCGACTTAGTTCGATATCTGAGTCCGGATCGGTTAAGAACAGACTTCTGCTTTCCATGGATCATGTCAAGACCCTTGGAACCCGAAGTGAACCGTTCTAAGGCTACTCTGAGCTCCTTGACTTGGGTTTTCAAGGAGGAATTCTTTTCCACAAGCTTTTTATCTTGAGTTGAGTTTCCTTCTTGAATTTGCTCGGTCAAGGACCTCGAGTCAGCTTCTTTTTTCAGGCGTTTTACTTCCTGTCGGAAGGACTCGACCCGGATCTTAGATTTCGCTAAGTTGCGAGACAGATAGGAAATCAACTTTGACAATTCATATTCAGAGTAACATCTTACCGTGATTTGCCCGTTTTCCGAGATTGTTAGTCATCCGTCATCTGGTTCTGAATTTGATCCGGAGTCGACGTCTTCCGAGGTGGTTAGGGCGAGGAGATTTGCATGTGGGACTTCTTCTTCTTCTTCGGAAGAGGATTCGTCCCAGGTGGTTTGAAGAGCCTTTTTTCTTCGCGCCTTCTTGGTCTCCTTCAGATTGGGACACTCTGATTTGTAATGTCTCTTTTTGTTGCACTAGTAGTAGGTAACATTGGGCTTGCTCTTCGAGCTTCTTGAAGGTTCTGATGGATCTTCCTTTCTTCGGCTTGCTTTCTTCTTGTTCGTTTGGTGCTTTAGCTCTTTGTAGTAGTCCCGAGCTAGTCGAACCAACTTGGATCGATCCCCTTCACTATCATCTGAATCCGAGTCTGAGTCAGACTCGAGTGCTGATTGAATCTTCTTCTTGGGTGCTTTGCCTTGAGATTTGCCTGCAACGAAAGCTATACCTTTCTCGATCAAGGTAGTGTTAGTCTGTTCGTGTAGTTATAATTCTGAAAAAAAGTTCATCTATGTTAATTTTAGAAAGGTCCCTGGAAACCATATAAGCATCTACCATGGATGCCCACAGTGTGTTCCTTGGGAACGCGTTTAGAGTATACTTGATTAGATCACGGTTCTCGACCTTGTGACCTATCGTGTGCAGCTCATTCATCAGCTCCTGGATTCTGGCGTGAAGCTGAGCTGCAATGTCACCGTCGTGTATCTTGATTATGTAGAGTCTGTTCAGCAACAGATTTCTTTTGATGATCCTTGTGTCAGAAGTGCCTTCGTGCAGCTTGATCAGCTTGTTCCAAAGCTCCTTCTCATTGTTGAAGGGTCCCACCCGGTTCAGCTCCTCCTTGGTTAAGCCGCATTGCAAAGTCTGGGTTGCCTTTGCATCGACCTCGATTTTCTTCTTCAGCGAGGCGTCCCATTCAGTATAATGTTGCGCTACTCCTTCTGAGTTCTTGGGAATTTCCAGCCCAGACTGGATGATTATCCACATGTCCACCTGAGTTTTCAAGTGGACTTCCATCCTGCTTTTCTAGTAGGAGAAATCTTTTCCACTGAAAAGAAGAGGTCTGGCAATACTGTATGCCTCTTGCATGACCATTAGGATTTACTAAAAAGGGAAAAGAAACAAAAAACTTGTTCCAAGACTGAGTCTTGGATTAGTAGTGCCGGACGAAATTAATAACAAGGGAAAGGATCGAGTGGTATTGCACCAACCTCGATTAACGAGAAATTTCGAGCGAAAAGAATTAATTAAAAAAATCGTAAATCCGAAAAAAAAAATTCAAACTGGTGGTTGCACCAAGTTTGAGCCACCCGCTCTGATACCACTTGTTGGATCGGAGTAAATCGATAGAGTGAGGGGTGAATATCGATCTAAATTTTTTTGGAGAAGTAGAGCGATTACGCAGCGGAAAATAAGAAAACAATCGCTAACACAAGTTTCTTTTTATTTGGTTCGGAGTCGCGGTTGACTCCTACTCCAAGGCCCACCGTCCTTGACCGTTTACGATGGACAATTCTATATTCGTAAAGATCTTTTACAGGTTCGAGTATAGATATAGAATTGAAATTGAAAGAACAACACTTTTCGTAAATTAAATGTTACCGACGCCTGAGGTGGAATTTCGGAGTAGAGGGTCGTCGTTGGCGCTTGGATCGCGAGGTCGGAGCTTGTCGGAGCGTAGCGCTTGAACAAAAGTGCTGAGAGCGATGTGAGCGAGATTTCTTGAAGCCTTGGGGGTGAACCCCCTTTTATAGTCGACTCCTGGGCGCCTGTGTTGAAGGGGGCGCCTACACGTGGCCTGACCTGCACGAACTCCAATCCGCAGGCTCGGTCAGCGCTTATCCCCTTCATTGAGGCGCCTTGGCTTGCGTGGCAGTTTGCTTCGATGGTTTCAGTTTGGCCTTGCACTGGGGCGCCTGTATCCTTACAAGCGCCTAGCCCATTGAGGCGCTTGAGTTGCAGAAACACCGTCCCTTCGTTTTCTGCAACCAAGGTTAATACCAAAACACAAGAAGTAAATAACATAATAAGTTTAGACCATTGTCTACAGCCGTAGCTGACTTGATTTTGACTTTGGGTTTCCCAAATGGAACCCTAGGTCGAACCGACGCCTAATGTTCCCTCCACAGGGAACGCGTCCTCACCTACTCCTCTCTGGAGAATTTATCTTTTTTGCCATCCGGCTCCTCCGATTGGACTTTTGCCCAACTTCGCTCACCTGGTCTTCGTGCCCAGTCCTCGACCAGGTCTTAGTGCCCAGCTTCACTCACCAAGTCTTCTGTGCCCAGTCCTCGACAAGGTCTTCGGTGCCCAGCTTCACTCACCAGGTCTTAGTGCCCAGGTTCACTCACCAGGTCTTAGTGCCCAGGTTCACTCACCAGGTTTTATTGCCCAACTTTAGGTCAGGACTTAGTTGCCCAGCTCGCGGCCAGGACTGAGAGCCCAATTCAATGAACCAGGACTTAGTGCCTAGTCTACCTAGGACTTCCCTACACACTCAATCAGCTTGTTAGATCACAACCAAAGCTTAACTTCTGAACCCTTTGCCATTATCAAAACAAAGGTTTGACATTGGTGCATCCGGCACCAATAGTGCGCGGAGCTGGTCCGCTAAGAACTCGCTGGCAAGGTGAGAGTCTGGACACTCGGTCGGATAGTACCTAGGGAGTGTGGGTCGTCACGTGTCCGACTGGGAGCCGAACCGAAGGGTGTGCGGAGCTGGTCCGCTTATAACTTGTGAGAACGAGAGTCTGGATACTCGGTCAGGCTGATTCTCAGGAGCGTGGGATGTCACGCGTCCGATCGGAGACACTGACCTGAGTGGGGGCGCGGGAGCATGCCCGCTTATAACTCGCTGGCAAGGCGAGAGTCTGGACACTCGGTGGGATAGTGCACAGGGAGCGTGGGTCGCCACGCGTTCGACTGGGTGCGAAACTGAGGGGTGTGCGGAGCTGGTCCGCTTATAACTCATGAGAACAAGAGTTTGGACACTCGGTCAGGCCGATTCTCAGGAGTGTGGGCCGCCACGCATCCGATCGGAGACACTGACCTAAGTGGTGTGCGGGAACATACCCGCTTATAACTCGCTGGTAAGGCGAGAGTCTGGACACTTGGTCGGATAGTACCCAGGGAGCGTGGGCCGCCACATGTCCGACTGGGAGCCGAACCGAGGGGTGTGCGGTGCTGGTCCGCTTATAACTCATGAGAACGAGAGTCTGGACACTCGGTCAGGCCGATTCTCAAGAGCGTGGGCTGCCACGCGTCCGATCGGAGACACTGACCCGAGTAGTGCGCGGGAGCATGCCCGCTTAGAACTCGCTGGCAAGGCGACAGTCTGGACACTTGCTCAGGCCGATTCTCAGGAGCGTGGGCCTCCACACGTCTGATCAGGGACACTAAGCCGAGTGGTGCGTGAAGCTGGTCCGCTTAGAACTCGCTGGCAAGGCGAGTGTCTGGATACTTGCTCAGGCCGATTCTCAGGAGCGTGGGTCGCCATGCATCCGATCAGGGACACTGAGCCGAGTGGTGCGTGGAGCTAGTCCTCTTAGAACTCGCTGGCAAGGCGAGAGTCTGGGATTCCTGCAAGTCGAGTGAGGACCGTACTCTTCCACTATCATTGCAGTTGGGCGTTACATTGGTGTTACAAGTTTTCACTCGGCCTCTCGATAGGGTTGAAGATGGATCGCGCTCCATGGCCGATCGAGCCTCTTCCCCTGTTCATTTTCTAAGTAATATGCTCCTAAGGCCAGCTTCTGCATGATCTTGAAGGGTTCTCCCCATTGCGGCTCCAGCTTGCTAACATCCCCGACCGGCTTGACTCTTTTCCAGACGAGGTCCCCGACTTGGAATGTTCTCGGCAGCACCTTGCAATTATATCTTTGTTTCATCTTCTGCCGATATGCGAACATCTGAGCAGCTGCCTTGTCTCAAATTTCTTCGACCAAGTCCAGCTCAAGGTGTCTCCTTTCTGGGTTATCCTCATCATAAGCCCTGCGCCGATCTGACTCGCAACCGACCTCGATCGGCACCACGACCACGCTTCCATAGACCAGTTGAAAAGGAGTATGGCTCGTGGTTTCTTTGGGTGTGGTTTGCAAAGCTCACAAGACACTCGGCAACTCGTCCACCCAACTCCCTCCAGCATGATCTAGCTTGGTCTTCAACCCTCTTAGGATTTCTCGATTCGCCACTTCTGCTTGATCGTTACTTTGTGGGTAAGCCACCGAAGTGAAAGCATGTTTGATGTTGTAGGCCGAGCACCATTTCTGTATTTTTCGGCTCTGGAATTGTCTTCCATTATTTGAGACGAGTTTATGAGGAATTCCATACCGACATAAAACGTTCTGCCACAGGAATTTGATCACAGCCTGCTCGGTGATGCGTGCCAGGGCCTCTGCTTCTATCCAATTGGAAAAATAGTCGACGACCACTAGCAGGAACTTCTTCTGAGCCGTAGCGGTTGGGAATGGTCCCACTATATCCATGCCCTATTGATCGAAAGGGCAGGAGACCGCTGATGTCTTCATTGTTTCCACGGGTCGATGAGGAAGATAATGGTGCTTCTGACAAGACAAGCACGTGGAGACCATCTTATCGGCGTCCTTCTGCAGGGTCGGCCAGTAATAGCCGGCCAGTAAGGCTTTTCGGGCCACAACCCGAGCTCCAGCATGACTGCCGCAGACTCCCATATGAATATCTCTCAATACATAGTCTGCGTCCTCCTCTCCCTGGCACTTGAGTAGAGGCCGAGCAAAGGACCTCTTGTATAGTACATCCCCGACCATGGTGTATTGAACCGCCCGCTTTCTAAGCAATCGGGCTTCCTCTCGGTCGGTTGGGATGACCCCTTCTGTCAGGTAGGCAATGAGCGGTGTCCTCCAGTCTGATTTTAGCTCCAGCTCGGCCTGTCACTCAATGTGCATAATCATCAAGGCCGACCCACCCGGCTAAGGAAGTACCCAAGAGCCAACCGAGTTGGCCAATTTAGCCATCTCATCCGCCCTCAGATTGCTCTCCCGGGGGGTTTTCTGAACTTGCACTTCTTGAAACTCGGCCTTCAGCTTCTCATAGGCTTTTATGAAGGCCTACAGCCGGTCACTGTTGACTTCGAACTGACCGGCGATCTGTTGGGTGACCAGCTGAGAGTCTGAGTATAATATCACCCGGGTGGCTCCCATATGCTTCGCTGCATGCAATCCGGTTATCAGGGCTTTATACTCGGCTTCGTTGTTTGTGGCTCTGTACTCAAGTCGGATGGATAAATGCAATTGTTCCCCCTTCGAGGAGACCATTAGGATGTCGATCTCGTTGCCCGACCGAGCCGACGAGCCGACGAACCATCTACATATACTTGCCAGGCTTCTTCGGGCTCCTCTGAGTGTAACTCGCTCAGAAAATCTGCTAAGGCTTGTGCTTTGATGGCAGGGCGAGTCTGGTATTGAATGTCGTATTCGCTCAACTCAGTGGTCCACTTGATCAGTCGGCCTGACGCTTTTGGATTGGAAGCCACCCGACCCAGGTTGCTGTTGGTCAGGACAACGATGGGGTGTGCCAGAAATAAGGTCTGAGCCTCTGAGCACCCAACAGCAGTACGTACGCCAATTTCTCGAGTGTCGTGTATCGACACTCAGCTCCTTTTAGTAGGTGGGCGAAAAAATACACTGGTTGCTGCTCGATTCCCTCTTGCCTGACAAGACCATGCTGACCGAGTCAGCGGATGCAACTAAATACACAGACAGTACCTCCCCGACCTCGAGCTTGGCTAGCACCGGCAGCTCGACCAGGTATGCCTTCAGCTCCTCAAATGCCTTGTCATAGTCGATGCCCTATTGAAATTTGGTGGCTTGCGAAGGGTTTTGAAGAATGGTAGCCCTCGCTCAGCCGACCGGGAGATGAACCAGGATAGGGCTGTGATCCGCCCGGTGAGTCGCTGCGCCTCTCGGAGGTTTCTTGGTGGGGGAATATCTAATAGGGCCTTGACTTTGCTTGGATTGGCTTCGATACCCCACTCGGTCACTATGTACCCAAGAAACATCCCACTCTGAGCACCAAAGAGACATTTAGCAGGGTTTAGTTTGAGCCCGTACCTTCGCAGAGTTTGACAAGTCTCCTCCACGTCTGCTACCAGGTCTTCCGCTCGGGTGGACTTGATTAGGATATCGTCCACGTATATTTCAATATTTCGCCCGATCTGATCTCGGAAGACCTTATTCATCATCCGTTGGTAGGTGGCTCTAGCGTTCTTCAACCCGAACGACATGACGGTGTAGCAGTAGGTGTCGTCTGACGTGATGAAGTTGACTTTCTCTTGATCTTCAACAGCCAAGGGTACTTGATGATACCCTTGATACGCGTCCAGCATCGAGATAAGTTTGCTGCCGGCCGTTGAGTCGACCATCTCGTCGATCCGGGGTAGGGGATAGCAGTCCTTTGAGCAGGCCCGGTTAAGGACCCGGAAGTCGATGCAGACTCTCCACTTATTGTCGGGCTTGACCACCAACACTACGTTAGCAAGCCAAGTTGGGAATTGTACTTCCCGAATGTGGCCGGCTTCTAGCAGCTTCTCGATCTCGGCCCGGATCACTTTATTTTGCTCTGTGCTGAAGTCTCGTTTCCTTTGCTTGACGGGTCGAGCATTGGGATATACATGGAGGTCATGCTCTGCCACCTCCAGTCAGACACCCTTTAACTCTTTGATCGACCAGGCGAACACGTCCTGGTTCCGAGCCAAACATTCTAGCAGAGGCTCCTTCAATTCGTTGGGTAGCCCTGCCGCAATCTTGACTCGGGATTCTTCCCAATCGGGGAGCAGCTGGACCTCCTCCTTGTCGTCGCGCAATTCGGCCCAGGGCGAGGCTTGGACTATATTGCAGCTTGAGAAGAGACGAGGGGCCTTCTGGCTTTCCACCCGGATGTCGTCCACCTAACACCTCCGGGCGACCCTCTAGTCCGCTCTGACCTCTCCTACCTTGTCCCCGACTGGGAACTTGATCTTAAGGTAGAAGGTGGAGGTGACGGCTCTGAATTCGTTAAGGGTCGGTCGACCCAGAATGGCGTTTTAGGCTGAGGGAGCGTCGACTATCAGGAAGGTGGACCATCTAGTCCTCTTTAGCGGCTCCTTGCCTAAGGGAATGGCAAAACGGATCTGGCCGATGGGCTGCACCTGATTCCCTGTGAACCCGAACAACGGGGTTGCCACCAACTCTAGCTGGGACATCTCGATCTGCAGCTGGTCGAATGTCTTCTTGTACAGTATGTTGACCGAGCTGCCCGTGTCCACGATGGTCCGGTCGACCTGGTAGTTGGCGATGATGACGGTGATGACCAGAGCATCATCATGTGGGACTTCCAGTCCCTGTAGATCTTGGGGCCCAAAATTGATCTGGGGCCCCTGTGTCTGAGCGGCACTCGTGCCGACTTGGTGAATCTCTAGATGGCGAACTTGTGATTTCCGGGCTCGATTAGAATCTCACCCGGTCGGTCCGCCCGAGATGACGTGCACCCCTCCCCGGACGGCGTTTTGCTGATTGGCTTGTTCCTCCTCCATCTTCTCAGCCCCAGCTCGGTCCTCCTAGGGGAATAGATTGCGGGTGACCGAGGGGTTCCTTCGGAGCTCCTCGGTTGCTGGGTCCACTGCCTGGCCACCTCGGCCCGAGCCGCGCCTGGGAGAAGCTTGTCGCCCACGCCCTCGAGGAGCAGGAGCCCGACCCTTGCCAGCTTGCCGACACTCCTCGGTGGCGTGGGTGTTGGTCTGATGGAATGCGCAGTATGGCCTCCAATGGGCCGACATGCATCCCTGAGCCACCTGCTGCACGTGGCGTCGCTCCATTCCCGCTCGGTCGACGGGTCCGCGTGGGCCCGGGGATCTGTTGCTTTGGGCGGGGTTGGGAGCCGTCGTGTTGACCGATTCCTTCTTCCTGGCGGCCTGCACCTCTTCAACATTGATAAATTTGACAACCTTGCCCAATAGGTTGTCAAAGTCCTTCGGAGGCTTTCTAATCAGCGAGCGGAAGAAATCTCCCTCTAGCAATCCCTAGGAGAATGCCCTGATTAGGACTTCGGGAGTGGCAGTCGACACGTCCAGTGCCACCCCGTTGAATCTTTTGATGTAGGTCGGGAGAGATTCCTTCGAGCCTTGCTTCAACGCGAACAGATTGAGGCTCGACTTGTGGTGCTTCCTGCTGCTGGCGAAGTGTTGGAGGAAGACCTTCCTGAGCTCCTCAATGCTCGTGACCGACCCATTAGGGAGTCGGTCGAACCATCTTTAGGCTGGTCCCGAGAGGGTTGTCAGGAAGGCTCGGCACTTTACGCCTTCCAGGTACTGATGAAGAAGAGCGGCACTCTCGAACTTCATCAGATGCTCCTCTAGGTCGGTGGTCCTCACATACTCAGGGATTGTGAAGAAGCGGAGATCTCGGGGAACTGGATCTTCCAAGATCCAGGAAGAGAAGGGACTGCGTACCAGGGGGGCTGGAGAAGGGTCGGCCGGGGCCTTTCCCTTATCTGGTCGTGATCCGTGTAGTTGGTTGGAGGCCGAGGCCGAGGCCTGCATCGAGTCGGCGTCGTCATCCCGACCTCGAAAGAAAACCACGGGGAAGGGAGCGGAACCCCCCTCAAGTCGGACAGACCTTCCTCGACCTCCCGATTGTCCGTGTGTCACCGGCTCCTGGAATCGAGGCGCCCGACTGCCAGCCTACGAAGGCCTCTGTGGGGTTTTTTGGGCTCGGTTGGCCATCAGGAGTTCGTACTCCTCAGGTGTGACAGTCATCATGACTCGGTTGGGATCTTCCATCTTTCACTTCCGATCAGGCTAAGTGCCCTCCTTCTAGCGCCAAATTTGATCCCATTGCGAAGCGAGGTGGACTCCCAAGGATCACGAACCGCCGGTGCAAGCTCCGATCTGCAAGACAAAGACTGTTAGAACTGTGGGAAAAATCCCCGGCAATGCACACCGACGGTCAAGTCAGTCCCTGGTAGTAGAAGAGTAGCAAAGGTAATAGAACAGTAGCAAAACACTATTGCGCGTACCTGGTGGATGTGGAGTGGAGAGGCTTATATAGCCGAGGGAGTTGACAACCTCTGCCCAATTCTGCCACCTTTTGTCTCGAACCTTAGACGCTTCTGCGAGTCTTATGTCAGGGAGTGATTGTTCTGATACGTCACGACAAGAACCTTAGACGGCTTGGCTTCCCGAGTTAAGGAAAGCTTCCCGAGCGATGGTATGCTTCCTGAGTCGTGGTGCGCATGGTTCAGGATGAACACCCGAACTTGGCTGACTCGGGGATAGTTTGGTCAATGACCGAGTACTCTTCTAGCTCGGGGTGCTCCTAACTCGGGGATCTCATGATATGGTGACACTCTGAGTGAAGACTTCTCTGGCTCGGGAGGTCCTTAAGAGCGAGGGTCGTCACGCGTTCGGCTGGGCCCCGAGCCGAGAAGTGTGCGGGGGCATGCCTGCTTACGACTTGTACGAAGGTGAGAACTCGAACCATCGGTCGGGATGCGTCCAGGGAGGGTGGGCCGCCACGCGTCCGACTGGGAACACCGAGCCGAGTGGTGCGCGGAGCTGGTCCGCTTATAATTTCAGGCTACTTTGAGTTGAGACTCCCCTGACTCGGGAGTGCTAGAACTTAGTGATGTTATGAGTCGGGACTTTTCTATCTCGGGCTTCTCCTGACCTGACACTTTTCGACCCAGGACTTCCTGGACTCGAGGGCCTTCGGGGCTTCTGGCCCTCTTTGCCTTGGTCAGGGCCAATGTTTCCTCGCGTTCAGGGGAAATGGGACAATCCACCTATATGACCCTATATTTGACGGGCTCCTGGGGCCCGCCAACCTATTTCCTCCTGACGGGTTGTTAGGTTGTCGGGCCAGGCTACACCTAAGCTGGCCCGGGATCTATATATATATATATATATATATATATCGAAAATTAAACTTCTCCTCAAATAATTTAGAAATAGTTCATCTCGTGCCCATTAATCTCGCAAACCTTTCTAAAAATTTCTAACATATTCTATAAAATTATTTCCAAATTTTAACCTTTGTTTATGGTATTTTTATATGCCAAATTTTACAACTTGATATGGCTTTGCCACCTTCTTTTGACATAGTAATAAACCTTGATAAGGTTGAGAAGCCTCGGGCTATTTGCATCACCCATCCTTTAACTCTCTCCATTTAATTTTACAAATCATGGACATTTGATTTCTATTAATAATATACTTGAGATATTTATCTAATACTATTGACTTATGTTGGATAGTTAAATTTTTTTAGGGATAGGCTAACAACTAATGAC
This sequence comes from Boesenbergia rotunda, assembly GCA_024364735.1. Lineage (NCBI taxonomy): Eukaryota > Viridiplantae > Streptophyta > Magnoliopsida > Zingiberales > Zingiberaceae > Boesenbergia > Boesenbergia rotunda. The sequence continues at coordinate 82,574 of JAGFNQ010002661.1, forward strand.
AACAAAGAAAGTAATTATAAAAAATAATCTTGAATTGATTTTAATTAATCAAGATTTATCATATTTGTCATTATAATCAACATCAATATTAATCGATAGCAAAAGATGACATTTTCTATTTATTATATTCAATGCTATAATGATTTTTATTAGATTGCATATCATATTTAATCTTTTATTATTGTTTAAATAATTTGTGTAAATAAATCTTTTGATTTAAGTAATAAAATAATCTAGAAATAATTTTTTTTCCCTATCTTCTTGTTCGATCATGGTATTAGAACTTTTATTTTTCATCCTAAATATCTATTTTTTTTTCTTAGATTGTTTTTCTACCGCCGTCGCAAGCAGTGCTGCTCTAATTGTGTCTTCTCTTCCTTCAAATTCTTTCTTCCCATCTCCTGCTCCTTTTTCCGTTTCCACAGTGTCTTCCTTTCTTTCCACCACACAACAGCATCCTATTTAATTTATTTCCCAGCAAGAAGTCATACCCTCACACACCTGAAACAGTCTTTGCTTTGGGTTCTCCATTAGAAGCACCTCCTTCACAAGTGATAATTTCTCATCAACAATAGTAGCTTCTTCTTCTCCCAGCCAACGGTGAAGCATTGGCCAGCAATAAGCAATTTATCTCATGTTCTTCTTTTCCGGAAAGCTAAAAATAAAATTATTTTCGATGTCAGATATTCAATGATATAATGGAGGTCAAAAGAAAAGTTTACAATGATGTTAAATTTGTCACATCATTAGTGATACTGGTCATCATTGTTCTAGACGATGTGATTAGTTATATAGACGAAGAAGATGTCAAATTTATCTCAGAGTTAAGTATATTGGAATTCAACGTCCTAAAAGATTTTATCATGCTCTCAGAGCTCATGCTTGCTCGAAAAACGGATAACATCTCTCTTGTACAACGGATAATCTGAGACTTGTCTACAAAGCCTACAACGACCACACAACATATTCAGCCAACACTGTAAGTACCCCAAGTGAGTTTTGATATGCTCAACCGAGTCAAGTTAAGTCCTGTTGTGTTTGATCCCTATGTCTAAGTGTGTAGAAGCTTAAGAGCGTAGGAAGTCGAGCGAAAAACGCAGCGGTCGAAAAGGATGGCACGGGAAGGGAGCTGATTATTATATTCTTCGTTGCCATGATCTAACATAAATAAACGTATTATTTAGTCATTTAGTGTAACTCTATGCATGTAATTAATAACTAACTCATTGTAAATTAGAGTTGGTTTACAAAATCAAGTGGTAACTACGTTCCCACTCATCATCCGTACATCCAATCTAATAAACATTTATTAGTTATTTTACATACATCCCATCATATGAACTAATCATAAATGAACTTATCATTCAAAGGAAATGAACTAATCATTAAGAAGTTTTGTTAACACATAACATAACTTTTCGAAGAAAAAAAAACTGTTCGTACAAAACGACAGTAACTACTACATGACTAAAAACTAAACGAGCAAATACTGTTTGTACATAACAATAGTAACAAAGACAAACTCTAATAAACTAGATAAGCCAACACCACTCCCACTAAGACAAACACTAGCGCAGTGGTAAACTTCATCCCTTTCATCCCAGATTTGATCTGAAGTAAGTCAACTTCAGGATCTTCCATAGATTCTATAGGATCTTCTTCTAGATCCTCCTCAATTTCTTCAATTGGATCCAACTCGAATTCCTTAGGATCTTCTTCGAATTCTACTGGATCCTCTTCGAATTCTATAGGATCCTCTTCCAGATCATCCTCGAAATCTTCCAGATCTTCTTCTGAAAAATTTTGGCGAAGCAGTTCTCTACATAACTCGGTATATGAGATACGACATTCATAGCGTCCCCATATATGGTGTGCCACTTCCATAGCAACCCTTGGCAATGAACGAATCAATGCCCCGATTCTGTAGTCATCCAAGATTGGGAAGTCTTCCTGCTCGAGTTTCCAAAATAGTCGATCCAGCTTACCCATATTTCCTTGGATTCCCAGAATCGGATTATAGTCAACCTCCTCAATTTGCTCCAATGGCTCATTGCGTCGCTCATCACGATGGGTCATCATGGTAATAAACCTTGGCATCTGGAATTGAAATTCACAATGTCAGTACAAAACCGACAAACCAGTAATAAAACTGGTTCAATTCAATTCACATATATGCATAAACCCACAGAGTCATAAACAAATAAGAAAAACAAATTTTCTTAATTTGAGAAGCTTTATTGACTAACACATTGGACTGATCGATCAGGAAATGAATCCTTAATCTGGGTCCATTATCCTCATTAGAACTAATCTAATCGGACAGGGATAACTTATCTTAGTCGTTAGCTCACTTAATTCAAAGTCAAATCTATTGATCGAACCAAACAAAATGTTTCTGGTTTGTATTAAACTGATCTGATTAAATTAACTAGTGGTTTGAACTAGATCCTGATTTTATTGGATCAATTTGGTCTAGTTAAACCAACTAATGGTTCGAACTAGACATAAACATAGTTGGATCAAGTTGGTTTGATTAAATCAACTAATAATTTAAATTCCAGTTGAAATGAACCAACTTAATTAGATTTAATTAATTCTAATCAAAATTCAATCCATTTAATCAAATTTTGGTCTATTTCTAATAACCAATAGCCAAATTTTAATATAAATTCAACCCAGCAATAAGATATTAATTAAAGCACAAAGCTAATTAATTTAATGGAAGAAAAAAAACAACATGCAATTTTTTTTTATCTAATTGTATCTACGGCATAAATTTGCATGCAAAATTTTTTTTTATTTATTAAAAAAAATTTCTCAGGTTTTTTTTTCGCGTTTCCTTCCACCACGATTTTTTTTCCTCGAGTTTTCTTCCGCCGCCTACACACGTGACTGCCGCAACAAATACGGCAACCACAGCGGCTACTCATCGCACCTCCCAATGTAGTCCTCGGCATTCTCCGGCCGCAGAAATCGATCGTCGGCTGTGCTCACAAAATATGATATCATCCGACGAGCGAGAGGAGTACGACACAGAATCGCAATTTCATGTAATTGGGTTTTTATAACAAGGGAGTTTCCGAAATAAAACGATTTATCTATTTCATGCTTTGGAATCTATACATGCTCCGATACCACTTATTAGGACCAAAAGAAATTAGGATAGCTCCACAATGACATGATATTGTCCACTTTGGGCCAAAGCCCTCATGGTTAAAAGCTCTTGAGCTCTCCCAAAAGGCCTCATGCTAATGAAGATATCAAATTCCTTATAAACCTATGATCTTTCCATGTGTCATTCAATGTGGGACTAAGTTTGCACTCTTGCAACCCCTAACAGTGCCCCCCTCAAACAAAGGACCATATGCCCCCACCATAAACGGAAACCTTTTCCGTTCTTGATGTCTGATCCACCAGGACTTTCTGTCCCTCGGTCCACCTGACCTACTAGGACATCACCACCTAGCCGCAACTAGAACTGGTCCTCTTTGATCAAGACACGGGAGCCCACATATCCTTTATTTAAGGTTTAACGCACATGGTTAGATCTGGATGAGCAACCTCGATCTGATACCATTGTAGAACTAAAGCATGAAATCGGAAAAATGAATTCTGCAAATACGTAAACACTTACAGTGATATTCGCTCGTCCTTCGTTGTTCTTCGTGCTTGTCGTCGGAAGAACGATAACGGAATCGGAAAGCTCTTCCCCTCTCGGATTCACAAACCAAATCCCTCAGACTCTTTGGATGTTCACTTCTCTCCTCAGAGTTTTTTTTTCACTTGCCCTTGAACGCATTGCTCACCCTCTCCTTATATAGGAGAGCAAAGGGTGGAGCATGAGTAGGGAGGGAGTGGCAAAGTGGCCCACTCCCTAGGGAATGTGTGTAGTAACTGCACACATTCCCACTTCCAACACTGATGAGCTCGATGCATCCGAGGAACGCGAAGGTCTGCGGAAGAGTACGCCGGTGGAGAAAGAAGGACGCGTGCGACGTTCGAGGGACGAGAAACCATGGAGAAGTATCGGTGATTGTGCAGTCAGCAAGAGAGGGGGTGAATTATGTTGAGGCAATCTGTGGTCCGGAATGACCAAATGTTTTGATGTTTGGGCAAAGGATTTAAGTTAGGTTTTCCCTTGTGTTCTCATATGTGTATGTTGAGTGTGCAGGATGTACAGGTTACACATATGAATTTGACTGGGCGGTCTCAGTACGGTGAAGGGTGGCATGGAGGCAAGCTGGAGGCTTGCGTACACATCCGAGGGACCTTGGAGAGTAGGGACGATGAGTTGATGAGCGCGGACTTCGAGGCATGCGTGAAGGATGGCATTGAGGCAAGCTGGAGGCTTGCGTGCATCCGAGGGACGGGAGCCGAAGATGAAGAGGGCGTGAAGGCAATAGTCGAGGCTGCAGACGAGGATTCAATCAAGTCGTGAGGGTACGAGTGCTGTGTGATTGTACTCGGGAAATCTTAGGGTTTGAGTGCGGAGTGGAATGTACTCAGGAAGGGTAACCTTAGGTGTGTGAGTAGACCAGTCGATTGGCCTGGGGGCAGTCGACTGATGAAACTCATAGAAGGGTCTCAGCCCTGGACCAGTCGACTGCCCTGGGGGCAATCGACTACCCCAGGGCAGTCGACTGGTAGGTGGCTGGTGAGTTGGCTGAGAATTCGAACGTTGGGGTGCAACGGTCGAATTTCAGTGGCACTAGTCGACTGCTCCCAGGGCAGTCGACTGGTAGCGAGGGTTTCAGCCCGAGTCCTATTTAAAGAGGATTTCGTGATGGCTGAGATTCTTGACGAATCTTGTCTTGGTTAAAGGCAAGATAGTAGTCTTTGTACTCAGAGCTTTTCTTGGTGTTGTGGCGAGGTTTCTCCACCCACAAGGAGCGACGAGGGCTAGTCGGAGGTTATCCGGGGATTGATCCACCGACGGATTCTTGGATTAGTCACCCGTCCGGGGTGGATACCAAGTAAATCAGGTTGTTAGCATATTATTATTTCCGCTGCGCTAACGACTTTGTAAAGAAACGAACGACAAAGTGCTATTCACCCCCCTCTAGCACACCGAAAACGTTCCATCAGTTGGTATCAGAGCGAAAGACCACTCTTGATCGGACTAACCGCCGAGGGAGCACACGCTAGAGGAGAAGAAAATGGAAGACAAATTTGGGGACGATATCTACACTCCACCGACCTACGACCACGAGGACTTCGACTATTGGAAAGCGAGAATGGAGACATGGTTCGCGATGGAGTGGGAATGTAGAATTGTGCTTGAAGAACCCTTCAAAGATCCAAAGGACAAGTACGGAAAGAGGCTTCGTCCTAGATATTGAGACAAAGATCAACAAGAACAATTTCGGGCTAATGAGAAGGTAATTAGTATTTTGAAAAATATTTTGCCTAATAAAATTTTGAGTGATGTAGGGAATACCAAAACGCATATGAATTATGGGATAAGTTGAAAAGATATCATGAGAACCCTACATCAATTCAAAGAGTTGAAGAGCCCGAAGAAGTAAGGTCAATAGTCCAAGAAGACCAAGAGGAAGAAGAAGTGTCAACTTCATCAAGTAAAGAAGAAGAATTAAGTGAAAGATCATCAACCTCCTCAAGAGAAGAAGTGGAAGCATCAATCTCAAGAATTGAGGGGGAGGAGAGACCCTCAACTATACCGGATCAAGAGGAAGTATCCATCTCATCCAAGGTTGAAGAAGAAGTCAACCTAGCTTCTACCTCCACCAAAGTCAAATCAAAGGACCATATAACATGCTTTGGGTGCAACGAAAAGAGGCACTACAAGGACAGGTGCCGAAAGGTAAAATGGAGGTAAAATCTAGACCTATTTCAATTCATTTATATTCTAACAAGGGTTGTAGGATTGGAGAAGCCCAAGAGAAGAAGAAAAGAATTAGATGCTTCACGTGTGGTGAGCTAGGACACTACCACACGAAGTGCCCAAAGAGTGGAGAGCTCAAGAAGATGGAGCACTTGAGGAGATGGGAGAAAAAGTAAAGGAAGAAGAGAAGCTCACAACAAGGAGGAACTCCAAGGGTAAGGGAGGTAATTCCTAACCCTAGAATAAAATGTAATTCAATTTCAAGTTCCTCCTTGCATATTAAAAATAATGTAAATCATTCATCCATGCATGCTAAAATAAATGAAAATTATTTACTTGTGCATAACCATGGTTTTAGATATCATGATAGGACTAGAGTTAACAAGGTAGATCATAACCCTAAGAAAAGCATGCATCATGTTAAATCAAAGACCTTTAGACCTAAGGATCATGACATTAATCCCAAGAAGGGAAGGAATGTGCCTAGAAAGGAGGGTAGGTCTAGGAATGTCGAAAGTGGACATATGGATTCTAGGGCTAGAAACTTGGAAAGGGAAAATCAAGCCTTGAGGGTAAGACTTGATAAATTAGAAAAGACCCTAGAAAGATTCACGGTTGGATCTAAGGGCTTAGACATGGTGTTGGGTAGTATAAAACCTAACTATAATAGATCGAGTTTGGGCTACCGGTCTAAGACCTCCAATGCCAACAAAAAGAAATATGCTAGGAAGCATATGATCATGGCAAGAAGAAGAAGTCTAAAAATGGCAAGGGGGTGTCATTTAGAGATAGAAAGGACTTAACCAAGGACAAGGTGTCCAAGGTTAAGAATGTTAGATTTGTGGGTCAAGAATCACCGGTGGCACACCAATGTGGCCTAGTATGGATTGAGTCACCTAGGGAGGTGGATAGGGCTAAGAGCTCAAGGGGGAGCTCTAGGAGCCTTTTGGGATATATGGTGAATGGACCTTGGGAGAGGGTGCTCCTAGAGGTCTAGATGGACCATGGAGTGTGCCAAAAGAATTGGAGATGGACTTGAGTCTCAATTCTTGGGTTTTGGCACGGTGTTTTTGAGTTTCATGCATGGAAATATGACATTGGGGTCATATAGCATGAAGGTTGGTTTTTGATGTGCAAATGCCATATAAATAAATGCTAAGGATGCATTGTGGATTGGTATGGGCAGGGACATCAAGGGGAAACCAAAACTAGGACTTTTGGTTAAGGTTTGAGTGAACTTTTTTGCTAGTTTTGGGTTTTGTGTCAAACTTGAGAATGGTGATAGATACATTTTGGAATGTATTTTTCCCAAGTAGGTATGGGTACCACAAATGTCTCCACAAAATTTAGAAATTTTTGGAGATTTGTAGAATTTCTGGCACATTTCTAAAACTCGTCAGAAAAGGTTGAAATTCTGGATTTCAGAGTATCAGTCAATGGGCAGTCGACTGGTAAAGACTGAATTTTGTATCAGCAGTTGGGTTTGTGTCCAAATGATTCAAAACAAGTGTATGGGGGGGCTAGTACACATTGCTTATGGTCATTGGGGTTTAAAAGATCCAATAATTGAGATATTGTTGGAGTCTTTTTGATGATTAGGCAAAGGAGGAGAAGTGTTGGTTTTAAGTTGGGAAACCAAACACACCTTTGCTAGATACCCTAGGTTTAGGGGGAGTTGAGATTAAGGGGGAGCATGAGCTCTATTCTTGGCGTAAGGGGAACCTTGGAAAGGTTCTTAAGAAGTCTTTGTAAATCCAATGAAGGGGGAGCTTTGGAGAAGCTTTAAAAAGCTCGTTTTGTGGAAAATTCCTAACTTTGGGAAGTTAGGTGTGGAAATTCTCAACTTGGAGAGTTAGGTGTGGGATGCCTTGGGATAAGATCCCGTTGTGGAAAATTCCTAACTTGGAGAGTTAGGTGTGGGATGCCTTGGGATAAGATCCCGTTGTGGAAAATTCCTAACTTGGAGGATTAGGTGTGGGATGCATTGGGATAGGATCCCGTTGTTGAAAATTCCTAACTTGGAGAGTTAGGTGTGGGATGCCTTGGGATAGGATCCATGTATGCATTGCATATGCATTTGTTTAGCATTGTTTTTGCTATTCTATACTATTTGTTTTCCCTAACTTAAACGTATTGCCAAACATTAAAAAGGGGGAGATTGTTGAGGCAATCTGTGGTCCGGAGTGACCAAGTATTTTGATGTTTGGGCAAAGGGTATAAGTTAGGTTTTCCCTTGTGTTCTCATATGTGTATGTTGAGTGTGCAGGATGTACAGGTTACACATATGGATTTGACTAGACGACCTCAGTACGGTGAAGGGTGGCATGGAGGCAAGTTGGAGGCTTGCGTGCACATCCGAGGGACCTTGGAGAGCAGGAATGATGAGCTGATGGGCACGAACTTCGAGGAATGTGTGAAGGATGGCATTGAGGCAAGCTGGAGGCTTGCGTACATCCGAGGGACGGGAGCCGAAGATGAAGAGGGCGCGAAGGCAATAGTCGAGGCTGCAGACGAGGATTTAGTCGAGTCGTGAGGGTACGAGTGCTGTGTGATTGTACTCGGGAAATCCTAGGGTTTGAGTGCCGAGTGGAATGTACTCAGGAAGGGTAACGTTAGGTGTGTGAGTAGACCAGTCGACTGGCCTGGGGCAGTCGACTAATGAAACTCACAGAAGGGTCTCAGCCCTGGACCAGTCGACTGCCCTGGGGGCAGTCGACTGGTAGGTGGCTGGTGAGTTGGCTGAGAATTCAAACGTTGGGGTGCAACGGTCGAATTTCAGTGGCACCAGTTGACTGCTCCCAGGGCAGTCGACTGGTAGCGAGGGTTTCAGCCCGAGTCCTATTAAAGAGGACTTCGTGATGGCTGAGATTCTTGACGAATCTTGTCTTGGTTAAAGGCAAGATAGTAGTCTTTGTACTCAGAGCTTTTCTTGGTGTTGTGGCGAGGTTTCTCCACCCACAAGGAGCAACGAGGGCTAGCCAGAGGTTATCCGGGGATTGATCTATCGACGGATTCTTAGATTAGTCACCCGTCCGGGGTGGATACCAAGTAAATCAGGTTGTTAGCATTGTTTATTTTACTTTGCATATTATTGTTTCCGCTGCGCTAACGACTTTGTAGAGAAATGAACGACAAAGTGCTATTCACCCCCCCTCTAGCACACCGAAAACGTTCTATTAAATTGCCCCTGTAAATAAAAATAAACTATCTTTTGTTCTTGTTCAACAAAGATGGATTTAGTTCACAATAATTGTAAAGACCATAAAAATGAACTAGACAGAAAAAGAAAAGATGCACACTGATTTACTTGGTTTGCAGCCAGGAAGGTTGTTAATCCAAGGTAAAATAAAGCGCAAACTCCAGATGAACTCCTTGGGGCGAAGAAGCCTCTTTACAACATGAAAAGCTCAGAAAACAAGGAAAACTAAACTGAATTTCGAGTACAATGCAATGGAAGAATGAAACTAAGCTCTGGGGGTCTATTTATAGTCCCAGTCAACATTATCCAAATGCTACCGTGGCACAACATGGGCCCCGAGTGCTTGGGGGTGCCTGACACGTGGCCTGGAAGTTATCCGCTTCGCAACATTCGCAAACGACTAATCTGTGGATAAGAATCACTTCTCGGGCACCTATATACACTGGGGCACCCTGGAATAGGGGTTCCCGAGTGCATAGGTGCACCCTCATTCTCGGGTGCACTAAAGCATACGAGCGCCCGAGAGCCCAGGCGCCCTAAAGTATAGGGGCACCCGAGTGACTTTGGTCAGGGCCTTGCTAACCAGTCTCCAACAGCTCTTCTTGGGTGATTTTGAACCTTCTAGAGTTGGGCTCACCCAAACTCTCATTCGACATTCTCCTCGAGCGAACTTCCCCCCGACTTCTCATCCCTCAGACGTTACGCGCATCCTTCTCGTCCCACCAGCATACTCTTCCGTAGAACTCCACGTCCCTCGGATGTACCGAGCCCATCGACTCCCTTCCCGTGTCATCCTTCTCGACCACTGCATCTTCAGCTCGACTTCCTGCACTCCTAAGCTCATGGACACTTAGATAGGGATCAAACTCAACAAGACCTAACTTGACTCGGTTGACCACATCAAAACTCACCCGGAGTACTTACAGAAAGCATGCTCGAGGAGAAGGCCGGAGAAGGGTTCGGGTGATCCCAACTCTAGAAGGCTCGAGATCACCCAATAAGACCCGCTAGAAGACTGATCAGCAAAAGGCTGACCAAAGTCAATTCGAGTGCCCGTGTTCCCGGGCACCCTATCGCATACAGGCATCTGAGAAACCAATATTGATCCAAAAGTAGCCGTTCACAAACGTTGTGAAGCAGATAACCCCTGATCCACATATCAGGCGCCCCTAAGCACTCGGGAGCCCGTGTAGGGACACGCCAGCGATCGAATAAATTTCACTGGGGTTATAAATAGACCCCCAAAGCTCATTATATTCAAGCAATTAATTGTACACGAATTTCATTCTTGTTTTCCTCTACTTTCTGAGTTTTAGTTTGTGTAAGAGACTTCTCTGTCCCAAGGAGTACATTTAGAGAATGAGTTTTGATTCGCCTTGGATTAGCAACCATCCTGGTTGTAAACCAAGTAACTGATTGTGTCTCTTTTCTTTTTGCATAGTTATTTTGTTTATGTTATTTATTGGTGATAACTAATTTCTATCTTTGTTAAAGCAAAACAAAAGATTAAGTTTAATTTGCAGGGACAATTTACCCCCTTTTGTCGACCAATTACCTACAAGTGATATCAGAGTCGGGACGCTCTAAAAGGACTAACCGTCATCTGAACCACATACAAAATGGTCGAACCAGTTATCTACCCGCCAATGTTCGAGGAGAGTTCGCTACTTGGAAGTGAAAAATATAGGTATTTTTTAAAACTAATTTTGATTTATTTCTAATAATGAAAAATGATTTTGAAGCTCCCAAATATACCAATAATAAAGATAAAGATGAGAGCCTCTGGACGAAAAAGGAGCAAGTGGATTTTGTAGCCAACGGGAAAGCAGAATTCATCTGCTAACCGTACAACCTGTACAAGAAGTCAACTGAATTGGGACTTACCAATCAACAAAGGAATTTTGAGAACAGTTCCTGGAACTCCACGAAGGTACTTCTGAAACAAAGATAGCAAAACGAGATCTGCTCCACAACAAACTCAGCAATCTCCGAATAGAAGAAGGAGAATCAGGTGCCTAGCTGCATGCTAAACTCAAAGAGCTGATCATGGGACTTAAGAATCTTGGAGAAAAGGTAACAAGTCGCAGTGCACAGAGGTATGCTTTAAACGCATTCCCAAGGACCCCGGACTGGACTTCCATAATAAACGCGTACTTCATCTCTAAGGATCTTAAGGTATGTATCTTAGAACAATTATTTTTGACATTAGAACTTCATGAATCTCGATGCGCAGGAAAGAGTAAGATGGACAACATAGCCCTAAGCATGAGGAAGATCCAACACGAGGAGGAATTTTCAGAAGATGAAGAAGACACAACATACATGGTAAGAAAACTATCCAAGTATTTCAAATCTAAAAGTCTTAATAAAGTGCAGGATAAAAAATGTTTCCCAAAGCAAAGGAAAATCCGTTGTTACATTTGTGAAGAAGGGCACATCAAGGAGCACTGCTGGCGACTAAAGGTGAATAAATCTAACAAGGCCAAACACAAGAATCTGAAAGTCACATGGGATGAATCATTATCAGATGAGTCCAATCTCATGAAACACGCCAGACTTGTGCTAATGGCCACCCACGAAGAAGAAGAAATCATCGATGAAGGGGGAGCCATATCTAAAGATAGCAGTGATGAAGGAGGACCTCCAGACTTTAGTGAGGTATATTTTCTACCACTTGATGAACTTTATTTAGGTATTAAGGCAATGATAAAATCGATATACAAATTAGAAAATAAAAATTTAGAATTGAAAAAATAACTAGTTTCTTCGTACCCACTTGAAATGTTTGACAAATTGAAACATAAAAATGAAAAGCTAAAGAAAGAAATTAAAATATTCAAAACCATACATGCTCAAAAGTTTCTAGTTCTAAAATTAGATATACTGGAGGACTAAATTGGTATTTACGATATCATATGGGTCAAATTATAAAATTCCTAAAACTTATATTCCATCTAAATTTTATATTAATCCCGTTAGAAAAAATTTATTTTTGATCTCAAAATCTGTACTAAATTATTAGAGTTTTTATTATTTGTTTGCTAATTATTAATTAATGCTCTTTTTAGTAATTAATGCTTTATTTGTAATCTTTTTGATTTTTTTTGAAGATATAAGTGTTATAGAAAATATAGTTTTATATTTATTTGATGATAAAGTTTGGCTATTCACAAGAGTTTTTTTTTAATTTTTAACAGCCAAACAGATTTATTATGTTCATTCGAAAACACATTTTTACATTGTAAAAATACTTAAATGATTAATTTCATTAAATTTGATTTTTCAAAATCTATGGATTATCCTTTAAGGGATGAAAAAAAATCTCAAATTTATTTGAGGTTGAAATCAAATTTTAAAATAATTTTTTTAAAATTATTAACTCTGAATTCAAAATTAACTTTTTAAAAGTTAAAAAATTAATTTTACTTTGACAATTTTTATAGATATGAGTCTGCTAAAATTCTAATTTAGATAAAAATTTGAGTAATTTTTGAGTAAAAATAAATTATTATAAATTATTTTTAAAAATTAGATTTTGGATTTGAAAAATAATTTTTGATAAAATTTTGGAAAATTGAATTTTCTGGAAACTAACTTATCATCGTTGACTTGTTCTAAAAAATTTTCAAAAATTTTGGATCCTTAAATAATTTTCTACAAATTTTTGTATGTCTTTCTTATTAGTGTTAATTTTTCCCTTAACATGCTTAAATTTTGATATGATCAAAGAAGGAGAAACTATGATTAAGTTGAGAGGGATGCTTGATTTCAAAATTTTGTTTTTAAATTATATTGTTATATATTTATTTTTGTAATTTTATATATTTTTTAACCCTAACTTAACACGGGTTGATATACATCAAAAAGCGGGAGATTGTAAATACCCCGGGTGTGTTTTGATGTGGTTAACTGAGTTAAGTTAGGTCCTGTTGTGTTTGATCTCTATGTCTAAGTATGTAGGAGCTTAGGAGCGTAGGAAGTCAAGCGAAAAACGTAGCGGTCGAGAAGGATGGCTCGGGAAGGGAGTTGACGGACTCGGTGCATCCGAGTGACGCGGAGGTCTATGGAAGATTATGCCGATAAAGTGAGAAGGACATGCACGACGTCCGAGGGGCGAGAAGCCAGGAGGAAGCACGCTCGAGGATAAGGCTAGAGGAGGATTCAGGTGAGTTCAACTCTGGAAGGCCCGAGATCACCCAAGAAGACCAGTTGGAAGGTTAGTTAGCAACAGGCTGACCAAAGTCAACTCGGGCACCCGTGTTCCCTGGCGCCCCTATGCACTCGGGCCCCATGTTCCCAAGCGCGCATGTTCTCGGGCGCCCCAGTCTATACAGGCGCCTGCGAAGTCAATATTGATCCAGAAGTAGTGGTGAGTCCGGACGAACTCTGCGGGTATAATGATAGATGAATGCATGGTAACAAAAAAGATATATCAGGAAGACAGAATCAACGGTATACAGTTTCCGGAATATAGAGCATAAATATAACATGCAGGGGTATGATCAGAAAATCTCCATGATACATCATTAAGTTGCTTATACTACTGATCAAATGTAGATCATATACAAGTGCAAATCATAATCCATATATGTATGTCAATCAAATGTAATAAATCATAGTTCAAACAAATGTAGCAACCATAAACAAAATGCACAATGCATGATATACACATAATGCAACGATATGATTTGTACACACTTCAACTACCACTATACTGGGTAGCCGGGTGGATAAGATACAAGAGCCCAACACCTATGGCTATGCAGAAAAGTCCAACACCTGTGATAATAAAATATCAAAAGCATCCATGGGGACTCCTAGCACCTGGGGATGTCAATTGTCTACACACAACTCTAGCTGAGCGTGACACAATAGAAAATGTGACCGACAGTCCATCTCAACCATGGCACGTCCTGTTCTATGCCAAATCCACCCATTACAGAATTGTCACAGAGAGAACCAGGATGAGTTCTGCGCCGACGATTTCATCATGGCTCCCATGGGGAAAGCTCAATCAACCAAAACTATCAAATTAATGAAAAGAGACAATACCAAAAGGTGGATCCCTACGAAGCGATACGTAGTCGATGTCTAGGTTGGCTGTCGTACCCCCTATAACTTTCCCGATCCACCATACCTCCAAGGACGAAACACCCCGATCGAGTGGAGAGCACTAGATCCGTCGAGCAAGAGCTCCGCTGTGAGATCGCTCGAGGAAGGAGCATTCATAGTAGCCCAATACTAGTGTCACGAATGAGCCTCAAATTTAGATATTTATAAACTAAAAACCCTTGGCTGACAAAATTAAATGTAGAATAGGGGTCTCAGGTCATATTTTTCCAAGGACTAGTTGTGAGTGTTGGAATCAAGCTTGAATTTGTTTGTCGTCAAATGTTTTGGGTTTTCAAATTGGAATGGGGGTTTTGTTTTGCAAATTAGAATGAGAGTATAGTTTGAAATGAAATTGGCTAAAGCAGGAATTAAACTAGCAACTTGTAAAAACTTAACTTAACAACGACAAGCAATTCAATATGAAAATTATGGAATTGAAAATGGGACTAGCTTCAAGGTCAAGCAAACAATAAATCTGTAGCTAAGTTGCAGAAATTAAAGGGAATTCACTCAATACAAATTAAATGCTTAAAAACATGGCTAAATTGTAGCTGTGGTTAACTGATCGGTCAGCTGACCGATCAGATACAAGCCTGATCGGACTGGTGACCGATCAGGTGCTGCCTGGATCGGTATAATGACTGATCTGTAGCTGCAACGCGATCTAAAACGATACGAAACAAACTAGAATGTTACAGAATTGAGTTCAGAAATGAAATCTACAACTAATTGACACCAGTTCAAGTTCTTCACCAAGATTTGCTCCTTGCCGTCACACAAGGATCGAGCTCAAAACCCCCTAGCTCGAGAATCGAACAAAATTCAGCTTCCGTGATCGATTTGCTTAGCTTGGACGTTTGATCTGAAACTTCCTCCTATCCCTTCTTCCTTGATGATTGGAATAGCGAGTGGTAGCTCAGGGATCCTCGAATCAACTCAGAGAACCCCTCTGATTTGCTTCGATCGATGAAGAATGGGAATCAAGCAAGAATTGATCGGCTGAAGTGAGCTCTCGGTGAAACCCTCGCCTGAGCTTCCAGAGATGAATCGATTACGAACCTCTCGCGGAACTGATCTTGACGATTTGAAATCTGAAGAAGAACTCGATCTGGGTGGCCGCGTTCGATCGGAAACGAAGAACGAAGATGAACAGAAAAGCTGGAAACGCGATCTGGCGACGACGCTCGAGCGGAAGAGGGAAATTCTGTTTTAACTGAAACATTTGAATTTCGACGGCTGTGATCGTTCCGGCCTCATCCAACGGTCAGATCTTCCAGATCTGAGCCAAAATTTCCAGATCTTGATCAATGGCTCTGATCTACTTCTCCTTAACTCGGATCAATCAGATCTGCGACGGATGGCTCAGATCTTCCCTCCTCTTGCTTGGATGGTTGAGACTCCTTTAAGCTTGATCCGACGGTCAGATGTGCTCTATTTGGTTCAAACTTTCAGATCTTGATCTGGGGTCATGATTAGCCCTATCCTGAACTCGGATTGATCAGAAGCTCACAGACGGCTTAGATCTACTTGTTCCTTGATCGGACGGCCCATATTGATTCAATGCTTGATCACCTTGATCCGAGTCGAATTCTAACTCAAACTTGATCCAACTTGACTTAGGTCCATGATCCTTCAAAGCCTACAAAACCACATTCGAATTAGGTATCAAAACATCTCAAATATGCAAAGATTTGCAATAAATGCCAAAATGAACTTAATCCATGGAACCTAGTGTAAATCCAAGATTAAGCATGTAAAAATAGATCAAAACATATATTTTAGGGCCTAAATTAACTAACAAAATGGTAATTATCAACTCTCCCACATTTGCTCTTGAGCGTCTCGCACAAGCTAACTAAACATGTACCCCCTAGATTATTCTCAATCATGGTTAGAAGCAATTGAAAAGAAATTACCTAGGGTTGTCAATTCTCAAAAATCTAAGCTCAAAGGACTAGTATCTTGTCCTTAAATCAACAACTTAAAATACTTCATCCTTAATGACTCATTGAGATGAAAACTCAAAAACCTTTCAAAGGAATATCTAGTGGCTCTCTTCCTAAATTCTACATTTCAATGAAAGTGGAGCTCACTCAAACACAACATGTTTCTTGCACTACCATAAGCTTGCTTATTATCTACTCTCCACCATCATTCTTGATTTAAATCCACACCTACAAATGCTTATTCAAGACAGGTTAAAGAAATATGAAAATGATAGAAATGAATAGAGGTTCAATGAATTTTGATACTAAAGAATCATGAATAAGGAAGTAAAGAAATATAGTATGATAAGGAAAATATGAAAAAGAAATATGGCACAATAAGAAAATATGGAAAAAGTAGAGGAAGTGGAAGACTTGGACACTCCAAAATGTAACCTAATGCACTTTGCCCTCTCATGGTAGCCTCTAATGAATTTCGAACCAAGGGGAGTAAGGATCAGCTGATTTGGATGAGAAAAATATTGAATTCAGTGTGCCAACTCCTTCTGATCGGTCAAGAGACCGATCAGCCACTGCCTGGTCGGACTGAAGATCGGACTATGCCTCTTCTGCTCAAACTGGATAGCTCCTGATCGGTTTGAGTGACCGATCAGGCTCCTCCCTGATCGGACTGGTGACCGATCAGGGGCTGAGATTTCAGAATTCTGAAACTGCTTCTGCCGAGATTTCTCTTCTTTCAATCAACACTACATCTCAAACTCATCTAGCTTCTTGTTAACATCTTCCACTTCAAAATCCTAACCATCTCCGGATACTTCATATTTATTTTTTCTTTTTTTTCACTTGCTGCTGTTTTCTGTTTCTATATTTTATTTTTTTTAGTACTTCCTTTCTTTTCTGCAGCCAACGTCTCCACACTTCCACAACTTCAACTTCCATAGCTGCATCATTCAGCTACTCCACTTAAACTGAGTCCAAAACAGTAAGTTCAGATTTGGTCCTTGAATTGCTAATCGGAATTTCCATCTTTGCTCACACAACTTGGCACTCAACTACCACTAGTTGACTTATCAATCTCAACTTCTTATGTAGGCTCACATTCCCTTCAAAATTTGCCTCATGGAGCATGAATCATCAAATCATAATCAAGAACCTAAATGTTCCACATATAGCCTTCACTACCCAATTGTTGCAACTCCTTCTTGATACACCACTCTATCAACTTGGCACCACCTCTTTATCATTCTTTTCTTGCATTTTTTTTCTTTCATTTTGAGTTGCATCCTTGATACTCTCCTCATCCTTTTAAAAATCATCAAAACAGATTTCCACGTGCAACTTCAACAACAAGAAGCTTCCAAAATCTTTCAAATTATCACTTCTTACCACAATTTTTCAAAGCTCTGGCCACCTCCCCCACACTTAGCCTTTTGACCGTCTCGGGCAAAGTAACATCAAGAAACATCAAAAACAACCAAGTCCATGGAGAAATATGGTTATGAATAGAAAAAATAGAAGAAGGAAAGGAAAAAGAATAAGGCATGTATCAACAAGGATTATTGCAAAAACCGATATGAAAAAGGAAGACAAAGTGATTAATCTCTATAAATGTGGTCCAATCATAGAAATATGATTTTGAAAGAACCTAAGTAAGTTCTAGAGTACAATCACATGTGTATATCTCAAAAATTAGGCCAAGTCCTCACTAGGTAAAATGAATTCATCTCAAATCATCACTCTAGAGTCCATAACTAAGTAGTACTCAAGCATCCAAGAATTTTCATCCATTGACTCAAATCCTAAGTTTTAACAATCAAATTTAATTTGCTTTCAAGAGACTCTAAAATGATATAGAGAAAACCTAGAGGGATACATTTATTCCTAATCATGCAAGAAATAAGGTGTCAAAAGGTTAAAATAGTATCTATAATAACTTTTATTCATTCTACACTACCTAAGCATTTATTATCAACAACTCACTTTAAAAAGAAAGATTTACTTCTAGAAAATATAAAAATGATATATACAATGAAATCAAAGTGCAAGAAAATGAAACTCCCCTTAGGTTGTGTAGATAGCATCTTTGATGTCCAATCCATCCACATCTAGCTCCTTTAATTCTTCAAAGTATTTCTTGAGCTGGTGACCATTAACTCTCCAAATAAAATTATTAGCTTCATCCTTTATCTCAACAACACCATAAGGAAAAATGTTAGTTACAAGAAATGGACATTCCCATCTTGACCTCAACTTACCTTTAATCAATTTGAGCCTCGACTTATACAATTGAACCTTGTCGCCAATTTGGAATTCTTTCTTCAATATGTGTTTGTCATGAAAAATCTTGGTCTTTTCCTTATAAATCCTTGAGTTTTCAAATGCTTCTACTCTTATCTCCTCAAGTTCTTGAAGTTGAAGCTTCCTTTCTTCTCCCACCTTAGTAGCATCAAAGTTGCAAGCTTTCATCGCCCAATACGCCTTATGCTCTATCTCCACAGGTAGATAACAAGCTTTTCCATATACTAATCGGTAGGGAGTCATTCCAATGGGGGTCTTGTATGCCGTTCTATAGGCCCATAATGCATCATCGAGTCTCTTACTCCAATCTTTCCTATTAGGCCCAATGGTCTTTTCCAAAATTACTTTGATCTCTCTATTTGAAATTTCAGCTTGCCCATTTGTTTGGGGATGGTAGGAAGTAGAAACCTTGTGCACAACCTCATACTTGCTAAGTAGAGTCTTTATGTGTTTGTTGCAAAAATGAGATCCTTGGTCACTTATGATAGCCCTTGGAATTTCAAACCTGCAAAAGATATGTGACCTGACAAAACTAACAACAACACAAGAATCGTCAGTCCTGGAGGGAATGACCTCCACCCATTTAGAAACATAATCTACAGCAAGCAAAATATACAAATAACCACAAGATGCAGGAAAAGGTCCCATAAAGTCTATTCCTCAAACATCAAAAATCTCACAAAAAACCATAGTCTGTTGGGGCATTTCATTTCTAGCTCCTACGTTCTTAGTTCGCTGACATCTATCACAATTTTTATAAAATAAATATGCATCATGAAATAAGGTAGGCCAATACAATCCACACTTTAAAACTTTCCTAGCTGTTCTTTGGGGTCCAAAATGTCCTCCACAGGCTAATAAATGGCAAAATGTAAGGACTGAATAAAATTCATGGTCAGGTATGCATCTTCTAATAATTTGATCATTACAAAACTTCCATATCATCCCACACAGAATTTTACATCACTTTTGAGTTTATCTTTTTGAGCCTTAGAAAATTATGTAGAAAAAACATGAGCTACTAGAAAGTTAACAAGATCTGCATACCAGGGCGACTCACCATGTATCACAAGAAGGTGCTCATCTCTAAAGTCATCATTAATGGTGGTAGGGGATCCATCTCCCTCAATTCTGCTCAAGTGATCTGCAACCAAATTCTCTTTGTCACTCCTATCTCTGATTTCCAAGTCAAACTCTTGGAGTAGAAGCATCCATCTGATTAGTCTAAGCTTAGCATTTGGCTTCTTTAAAAGGTACTTTAAAGATGCATGATCAGAAAAGACAATAACATATGAGCACAACAAATAAGATCTAAATCGGTCTAAAGCAAAAACAATAGTAAGAAGCTCTTTTTCAGTGGTGGTGTAGTTGGCTTGGGCGGCATCTAGGGTCTTGGAAGCATAACAAATGACATGAGGTGCTCCATCCACCCTCTGTGCAAGAACAACTCCTATAGCAAAATTAGATGCATCACACATTAGTTCAAAAGGTAAATTCCAATCGGGGGGTCTAATAATAGGAGTTGAAGTAAGAGCCTCCCTTAATCTCTGAAAAGCTTCTTTGCATTTGTCATCAAAACAAAATTCCACATCTTTTTGCAACAGTCTAGTCAAGGGCCGAGCAATCTCACTGAAGTCTCTAATAAATCGATAGTACAATCCTGCATGACTAAGAAAAGCTCGAACATCCCGTACACATACGGGGTAAGATAATGAAGTTATAACACTAATTTTAGCAGGATCTACCTCAATACCTCTCCTAGAGACTATATGACCTAAGACAATATCATGCTCTACCATGAAATGACATTTTTCAAAATTAAGTACAAGATTGGTTTCAATGCACCTGTGTAAAACCCTAGACAAATTATCTAAACAAGAATCAAATGACGTGCCAAAAACAGAAAAATCATCCATGAAAATCTTCATACAGTGCTCTAATAATTCACCAAAAATACTTACCATGCACCGCTGGAAAGTCCCTGGAGCGTTGCAGAGTCCAAATGACATCCGTCTATATGCAAAAGTGTCGAAGGGACAAGTGAAGATGGTCTTCTCCTGATCCTCCGGGTTGATACAAATCTGGAAATATCCTGAGTACCCATCTAAGAAGCAGTAGTGAGACTTCCCTGCCAACTTCTCAAGCATCTGATCAATAAAAGGCAAGGGAAAGTGATCTTTTCTCGTGACGTGATTTAGCTTCCTGTAGTCAATACAAACTCTCCATGAATTCTTTACTCTGGTAGGCACTAACTCATTGCTTTCATTTTCCACCACTGTAACTCCAGATTTCTTAGGCACCACATGGATGGGACTAACCCACTGGCTGTCAGAAATAGGGTATATGATACCTGCCTGTAAGAGTCGAGTCACCTCTTTCTTTACAACATCCAAAATTAGTGGATTAAGTCTTCTCTATGGCTGCCTAACTAGTTTGACATTCTCTTCCAAAAATATCATGTGCATGCAAATAGCTGGGCTAATACCTGGTATATCTGCTAAGGTCCACCCAATGACTTTCTTGTGCTGCCTCAGGACTTGCAATAACTTTTCTTCTTGCTCTGAATCTAAGTGATGGGCAATAATGACAGGAAAATTCTGCTCCTCTCCTAGATAAGCATATTTCAAATAATCTGGTAATGGCTTCAGCTCAATCAAGGCCTGGTCAGTAGGTATGGGTGATCCTTGGGCTCAGTGCAATCCCCTACACTCTCACACCTGTACTCTGGATCCTCTGGAATATCAATCAAAGTAGGTGATCCCTGAGGCTCTGTGCAATCCCTTACACCTATAAGATCCTCTCCAGCTAAAAGTAAATCTGAAACAACCTCCAAGTCATCCTCCTCAATAGCAAGTGTCTCCTCAGCCTCCAATGAACTGACATCTCCTCTGGAAATAACAAATGGAGCTCCCTCAGCAACTATATCTGCATTATCCAGCTCATCTAGAATACTAATGCTCATAATAGAGTGATCCTCTCTGGGGTGCTTCATGGCATCGAAAATACTGAACTGGACTACTGTGTCCCCTATCTCCATGGACAGTGTACCAGCATAAACATCGATCTTTGTCCTTGCAGTCTTCAAAAATGGCCTCCTAAGGATGAGTGGAGATCTGTGTGCTAGGTAGTCTCCCTCCATATCCAAAATGTAGAAATCTGTAGGAAAGATCAACTCCTTCACCTTTACTAACACATCTTCAATAATACCGGCTGGGTGGGTCTGACTCCTGTCTACTAACTGGATCACCACTCCTGTAGGTTGAAGAGGACCAATACCAAGCATCTGGAAGACTGATCTGGGCATCACATTAATAGAGACTCCCATGTCCAACATGGCATCATGAAACAGAGTCCTCCCAATCTCACAAGACACAGTAAAAACCCCTGGATCTTCACACTTCTGAGGGATGACATGGATAAGGGCTGAAACATTTTTCCCTAAGCTGACCAACTCATTCTCCTTCAGTTTCTTCTTGTGAACACATAAATCTTTGAGAAATTTAGCATACTTGGGAATTTATTTAATCATAGTCAACAAAGGTACATTAATCTCTACCTTACTAAAAAGTTTGACAAGCTCATTATATTCCTTGGCTTTCTCCTCCTCTACATGCTTTTTGGCTTGAGTTTTGCGCTGTAGAAAGGGCAAAGGAACCCTCAATTCCTCCTCTTGAGCCGAAACTTGTGGAGTTGACACTTGAGCTGGAATTCCAAATGAAGTAGCTACTGTAGGTCCACTTCCCTCACTGATTTCTCCTTCACATTCCACCAAAATCACAGGATTACTTGAAGAAGGAGTGAGGCTTGAACTAGGATGACAACCAACTAATTTTGAAGACATTTCATGGCTGTTTTGGGCTGAAAAACTAGGTGATGCCCGATTTTCAGAAAATTCAGCCCTTGGAGCATTTGAAGTTGAAGCAACCTTCCCACTCCTCAAAGTGATGGCACTAACATTTCCCTTTGGATTGGGAGTAGCTTGAGAAGGTAATTGACTTGATCCTTGGCCTTGCATTTGGTTCATCCCACTAGCCAATTGTCCAATTTGTCTCTCAATGTTTTGTAAGGTGAAATCATTCTTTTGTTGTCCTTGTTGTTGCAAGAGTTGTTGTAACATCTCCTCTAGCCTTTGTTGTCGAGCATTCACCCCACTAAAACCTCCATAGTCTCCTTGGTTAGAATGAGTCTTTGGTTGACCTTGAAATTAAGAAGTAGGCTGCTGAAATTGTTGAACTTGCTATGAACTCTGAAAATAGGGCTGTTGGGGCTGATTATAGGGTTGAAATGGCTGCTGAAATTGTTGAAAAGTGGGCTGGGAACTTGGTTGGAATTGCTGGGAATTGTAACTCTGGAAATTCTGGTTTTGAGGTTGAAATTGTTGTTGTGGGGGCTGAAATTGTGGAGGATGGAATTGTTGACTTAAGGGTTGGAAATTTTGATTGTATGACTGTGAAAACTGATATGGTTGCTGATAATTCAGATTACCTTGAAAACCTTGCTGATTTCCCTGATAAGGTGCTGATTTTGATGAAAGGGCTGCTGAAATTGTTGAAAAGGCTGAGTTGGTTGTTGAAAACTCTGAAAGTGTGGCTGCCCTTGCTGATTTTGTTGGAAATTTAGTTGAGGCTGTTGAAATGACTGTTGTGATGAGTTTTGTTATTAAAAAGAATTGTCATACTTTAAATTTGGATGATCCATCCAACCAGATTATAAGTAGATGAGTAAGGGTTATTCTTGGCTTGAAATTGTCTTCTAGTCAAAGCCGCTATTATATCATCTTGTTGAAGATTAGGACATAAATCCGAGTTGTGTTCTTGGCTTGAGCAAATACTACACAACCTCATCACTTGGTTTAACGGTGGAGGTACTGAAAAATTGAGATTTTGGCTCACATTGTTTAATGTCATTTGCTTCACTAATGAGGTAAGCTTCATTAAACAATTCTTGATCTCCTTTTGTTCATTAGAAACCATCTGGACCTCATTTACTCCTCTAGTGGACAAAGCTCTACTCCCAAATTGTTGTGAATTCTCTGCCATGTTTGAAATTAATTCCCTATCCGGTGTTTTGTTCACTAAGGCTCCTCCAGCTGCAGCGTCAATCATAATCTTATCCATGTGGAGTAGACCCTCATAAAAGTACTCGATAAGGAGCTGCTCACTAATCTAGTGCTATGGGCAACTTGAGCAAAGCTTGTTGAATCTTTCCCAATAATCATATAGAGTCTCTCCCACTACTTGCTGTATGCCACAAATACTCTTTCTAATGATTGCTGTTCTGGAGGCTGGAAAGTACTTCTCCAAAAATGTCTTCTTCATAGAAATCCAACTAGAAACATGCCCATTAGGCAGATAATAGAACCAATCCTTTGCTGCTCCAGTCAGAGAAAATGGAAATGCTCTCAGCTTTATATCCTCTTTAGAAATACCCTGAGGCTTCATGGTGGAGCAGACTATGTGAAATTCATGCATGTGTCTGTTGGGATCCTCTCCAGACTGTCCTTGAAATTTAGGCAATAAATGGATCAAGCCTGATCTCAGCTCAAAGTCACCAGTGAGCTCTGGGTAAGTAATGCATGAGTACTGGAAAGCATCATCAGGTGCTGCAAGTTCTTTCATGGTTTTCTGGTAGTCTGCCATAGGATTGCTTGAATGAGTGAAAATGGACTGAGTAGGAATAATGTCAAAAGCCTCTGAAATTATGCCTTGGTTCCTTCTTGCTCTGAAAGTTCTCTCTATTTCATGATCAAATTCCTCAAGATTACCACCTGCAGATTTGGTCATACAACAAACACAAATCGCAGCAAATGTATATAGAAAAATGAAACAATTAAAATAGATCTCAAAATAAGGCAATGAACACACAAGCTAAATCAAACAAACTCAACTAGTTGTTTCCCCGGCAACGGCGCCAAAAATTTGATAGTAGCCCAATACTAGTGTCACGAATGAGCCTCAAATTTAGATATTTATAAACTGAAAACCCTTGGCTGACAAAATTAAATGTAGAATAGGGGCCTCAAGTCGTATTTTTCCAAGGACTAGTTGTGAGTGTTTGAATCAAGCTTGAATTTGTTTGTCGTCAAATGTTTTGGGTTTTCAAATTGGAATGGGGGTTTTGTTTTGCAAATAAGAATGAGAGTATAGTTTGAAATGAAATTGGCTAAAGCAGGAATTAAACTAGCAACTTGTAAAAACCTAACTTAATAAAGACAAGCAATTCGATATGAAAATTATGGAATTGAAAATTGGACTAGCTTCAAGGTCAAGTAAACAATAAATCTGTAGCTAAGTTGGAAAAATTAAAGGGAATTCACTCAATACAAATTAAATGCTTAAAAACAGGACTAAATTGTAGCTGTAGTTAACTGATCGATCGTATTTATCCAAGGACTAGTTGTGAGTGTTTGAATTAAGCTTGAATTTGTTTGTCGTCAAATATTTTGGGTTTTCAAATTGGAATGGGGGTTTTGTTTTGCAAATAAGAATGAGAGTATAGTTTGAAATGAAATTGGCTAAAGCAGGAATTAAACTAGCAACTTGTAAAAACCTAACTTAACAAAGACAAGCAATTTGATATGAAAATTATGGAATTGAAAATTGGACTAGCTTCAAGGTCAAGCAAACAATAAATCTGTAGCTAAGTTACAGAAATTAAAGGGAATTCACTCAATACAAATTAAATGCATAAAAATAGGGCTAAATTGTAGCTGTGGTTAACTGATCGGTCGGCTGACCGATCAGATACAAGCCTGATCGGACTGGTGACCGATCAGGTGCTGCCTGGATCGGTCTAATGACATATTAGTAGCTGCAATGCGATCTAAAACGATACGAAACAAACTGGAATGTTACAGAATTGAGTTCAGAAATGAAAGCTACAACTAATTGACACCAGTTCAAGTTCTTCACCAAGATTTGCTCCTTGCCGTCACACAAGGATCGAGCTCAGAACCCCCTAGCTCGAGAATTAAACAAAATTCAGCTTCCGTGATCGATTTGCTTAGCTTGGATGTTTGATCTGAAACTTCCTCCTATCCCTTCTTCCTTGATGATTGGAATAGCGAGTGGTAGCTCAGGGACCCTCGAATAAACTCAGAGAACCCCTTTGATTTGCTTTGATCGATGAAGAATGGGAATCAAGCAAGAATTGATCGGCTGAAGTGAGCTCTCGGTGAAACCCTCGCCTGAGCTTCCAGAGATGAATCGATTGCGAACCCTCGCGGAACTGATCTTGAATTTTGACGGCTGTGATCGTTCCGGCCTCATCCAACAGTCAGATCTTCTCAGATCTGAGCCAAAATTTCCATATCTTGATCAATGGCTCTGATCTACTTCTCCTTAACTCGGATCAATCACATCTGCGTCGGATGGCTCAGATCTTCCCTCCTCTTTCTTGGATGGTTGAGACTCCTTTAAGCTTGATCCGACGGTTAGATGTACTCTGATTTGGTTCAAACTTTCAGATCTTGATCTGGGGTCATGATTAGCCCTATCCTGAACTCGGATTGATCAGAAGCTCACAGACGACTTAGATCTACTTGTTCCTTGATCGGATGGCCCATATTGATTCAATGCTTGATCACCTTGATCCGAGTCGAATTCTGACTCAAACTTGATCCAACTTGACTTAGGTCCATGATCCTTCAAAGCCTACAAAACCACATTCGATTTAGGTATCAAAACATCTCAAATATGTAAAGATTTGCAACAAAAGCCAAAATGAACTTAATCCAAGGAACCTAGTGTAAATCCAAGATTAAGCATGTAAAAATGGATCAAAACATAGATTCTAGGGCCTAAATTAACTAACAAAATGGTAATTATCAAGCGTCGGCGATCGAAAGGTGAAGAGGAAGGGAAGGAGGAAGAGGCGCGATCGAGGAGGAGAGGTGGCTTCGACGTTTGCATCTTAGTCCCTCTTCTTTAGTTTTTTCAATCTACATCATTATGTTTAGGCTTTAAGCAATAAAACCCTTATATTTGCGGTATTTAACAGATTTAACTCAAATTTCTCTAGTGATACTGAATCATTAAGACAACCAACAATTTCACTAGGTGGCATTGCATCTTCCAATCAACCACTATCTTCTTCTTGGCAATCCACAACTCAATCATCTCATTTAGAAGCATTCTCAGTTTCTATCTCTCCTAATATAGTTTCATCGACTCTTGAGAACCCAGGCTGACATTTGGATTCTAGAATGATTCGTCATGTTACACCAGAGTTTGATATTCTCACAGAGGTTTCACCTTATCATGGACCCGACATTGTACAAATAAGTAATGGCTCAAATATGCAAATTACTCAAATTGCAAACACATCCTTTAACTCATGTGGTCAAACTTTTCGTATGCAACACTCTTCATGTTCCTTATATCACTAAAAATTTACTTTATATGCGTCAATTCATTTTTGATAATAATGTGTTCATTGAAGTTCATCCTCATTATTTTCTTATGAAGGATTCCACAATAGGAACTGTTCTACTCCGAAGAAACCTTAAAGATGTTTTTTATCATCTTTAACCCACCCCTACCAATGCATTTATTGGGAAATACGTTGACAAATTCTCTTGGCACGCATGTCTTAGTCATCCATCTCTATGTCTTATTCAGAATATCATTAATCAATATGGTTTACCAATTTCTTTAGCCTCCTCATCACATTTATGTGAAGTTTGCATGAAAGTAAAATCTCATAAATTTCCTTTTGTGTTTTCTACTCGCATCCTATGAAAAGAAAGTCTATTCTCTTCGATATTTTTTTTCATTTTCAAAAGCATGTTGAGTGCTACTTTGATCATAAAATACTCTCCCTTCATTCTGATTGGGGAGGAGAGTATCAAGCCATTTATCGTCATCTTACCTCCTTTGCATCCTTCATTGAATCTCGTGTCCCCCACACTCTTGAACAAAATAGATCCGTCGAGAGGAAACATTATCATGTAATTGAAATTGTCTTGGCCTTTCTTAATCATGTCTCAGTTCCACTTAAATTTTCAAATGACGCTGTCGAAACATCAATCTAGCTTATCAATAGTTTTCCCACTCCATTACTTCAAAACAAATGCCCCTTAGAAAGAGTTTATAATCGCTCTCTAGATTACTCATTCTTCTATATCTTTGGTTGCGTATGTTATTCTTGGTTACAATCTTACTCTAAACACAAGTTAAACACTTGGTCTCAACAATGTGTTTTTCTTGATTATAGTAATTTACATCTTGGGGATCGTTGCCTACATATATTGACTGGACGCGCGGATATATATTTCTCGATATGTTAGTTGATGTGTCTCTCTTTCCATTTGCAATTGTTCCCTCAAACACTCCTTTAGATAATCAAGGCACCTTTTTAATTTTTCCTAATAGTATATTAGAACTCTCACAGGTTGTTCCAACATGACATACTCAAAATCCAAGGGATGATGGAATTTTGGGCTCTGCTCCATCTCCACCAATTCTTGCAGACTCAACACCTAGTGATGTTCCACTCTTTAGTCTTGATTCCCATCAGTCTGACCACTCATCTCCAAATAGTTCTGATGATAATACTCCTCATCGTATGTATCCTCTAAGTGAGACGTTTCCACCCATTATCCTCTTCCACGATCTCTAATTGCTTCTTCAAGTTTTGTTGAACCAACTAGCTTTACACAAGCACGCAAAGACCCAAATTGGCGTGATGCGATGGTTATAGAGTTTGACGCTCTTCTCCTTAATGAGACGTGGAGCTTAGTTCCTCATACTCTGTTTATGAATATTGTGAGCTCTAAATGGGTTTACCAAATCAAGTATCACGTAGATGGATTCATTGAATATTACGAAGCTAGCCTTATTGCAAAAGACTTTAGTTAACAACCAAGCATTAACTTCAATGATACTTTTAGTCCGATCGTCAAAATTACAACTATCAGATTATTACCATCTATAGTTATTAGCTCCAATTGGTCAATACAACAATTAGATGTTTCCAATGCTTTTCTTTACTGTCAACTTGAAGAAACTATATTTATAGAGCAACCATAAGGTTTCATCCACCTGCAACTTTCAACACATTTGTCAACTTCAGAAATCTATATATGATCTTCGACCAGCACCTCGTGCATGGTTCATCGTCTATCTAATTGACTTCACATTTGAGGTTTTTCTCGGTCAAAAATTAACTCTTCCCTATTCTACAAATGCAATGGAAAATTTACCTTTTTCTTTCAAAGTTTTTTGAATGATATTTTAATAAGAGGCGGTGATCTAGAAGGCATCATTTCTTTCCCCCATCTTCTTAATCAAGAGTTTCTTATTTAGGATCTCGAGAAGGCTTACTTTTTCCTTGGCATTGAGTTTCTTCCACATTCATAAGGTTATCTTCTCTCTCATAGCAAATATATCATTGGACTCTTCAACGAGCTAAAATGGATAGTGCTTGTTCTATTTCCACACCGATCATTAAAGGAGGTTTTACTGCTCCTTCCTCTCCTTTAATGGTTGACCCCTAAATCGACCAACTATTATTAGTGCTCTATAATATATCACCATTACATGATCGGACATTGCTTTTGCAGTTAATCATGCTTGTCCATTTATGCATTCTCCTACTCAAGAATGAGATGTTAAGAGAATTCTTCGCTACCTTAAATGCATGATTTTACATGATCTTCTTTTATATTGTCAGTCCTCACCAGAGTTGAATCTCTGTAGTGATGCAGATTGGGCTGAATCTTCTCAAGACAAATGTTCTTCTAGTGGGTATGTCATATTTCTTGGACAAAATTTTATTTCTTGGCTCTCAAAGATGCAACCTATGGCCTCTCACTCAAGTACTAAAGCTAAAAACAAAGCTATAGCTAATACGATATCTGAAATTACTTGGCTACAGTCTCTTCTTTCAGAATTACATTTTTCCACAATAACTAGATCCAAAATTTGGTGTGAAAATATAGGAGTGGCTTATCTTGCTGCAAATCTAGTATTTCATGCTCGTACCAAGCACATGAAGATTGATTTTCATTTTGTTCGCGAATGGGTGGTGATTCAAGTGCATTCAATTTCTTACATCTCTATAAAAGATCAAATTATTGATATATTCATCAAGTCATTATCTAGACAATGTTTTAATAAGTTAGCAAACAAAATCAACGTTCGACCACTCCCATTGAGTTTGTTAGAGGATAATCACAACAAAGAAACGATTATGGAAAATAATTTCAAATTGATTTCAATCAATCGAGATTTATCATATTTGATATCATAATCAAGATCGACATTAATCGCTAGCAAAAGATAATATTTTTAAATTTATTATATTCATTGCTATAATTATTTTTATTATGATTATATGTCATATTTAATCTTTTCATTATTATTAAGACAACTTGTATAAATAAGTCTTTTGGCTTCACCAATAAAATCATCCAGAAATAGTTATTTTTTGTTTCCTTCTTGTTCTATCCATAACCAACATCTTGACATATTATTTTGCTCTCATATTTGATGTTTTTAATCCTCTCGTATGCTTAATTTTTTATTCATATCATATTTTACGAGCAAGGGTATATTTCAAGCTTCGTTATAATTTTCTTATGATTATGACATTATTTCC
Organism: Boesenbergia rotunda; assembly: GCA_024364735.1. NCBI lineage: Eukaryota > Viridiplantae > Streptophyta > Magnoliopsida > Zingiberales > Zingiberaceae > Boesenbergia > Boesenbergia rotunda. The sequence goes on from JAGFNQ010002661.1 coordinate 112,569, forward strand.
TAAAATATGAATATTGTCTTACAAGTATCATGCCCCTAGAGGCCTATACTCGTTCGAAAATCGAGCAGCATCTCCCCTGCACTGCGGATAATATGGAACATTTATACATGTCTCACAACAATATATAGCACAGTCTCACACGGCTGACATCACAATAGTAAATAAAAGCTCCACAATCATGTATTTAATATCGATAAGAAAGATAAAAATAAAAAAAAAATCACATATCCAAATTAAAACTCAAATTAAATCCAAAGACAAACATACAAGTCCATAATGTATAAACATAACTCCACTCAAAACTATACATAACTCCACTAAGACAATAAATACTAGATTAATAAAGTAAATACGACAATAAAGAAAGTGCAAAAATAACATAAATGCGGAAAAAACTCCAAAATACTCGACACCATGGGACTGACAACTTGATCCTCTTTTGGCTCTAAGTAATGCATCTATTGGTTACCTGTAACATAATTAGATGGTAGGGGTGGTGAGTCCGGGCGGACTCTACATATATAAGAGTAGATAAATGCATGACATAAAACAAGATATACAACAAGCAAAAAGAAACAATAATATACAGTCTCCGGAATAGAATAATACATATGCGAATATGTAAAACTGAATGAAAGTGCAACCATAAATAATACATGTATATCAACCAAATGCAACAATTATAGCTCATATAAATACAACAAAGACAAGAAAAAAAAATAAAAATTCAATAAATGCATATGATGCAATGACATGTATCAACCTTGATGTCAGTCAAAACACCATCACATCACATCTGTGAGGCCGAGTGGGTAGGGTTGTGACAATTGTATGAATTCCAATAACTATCACTACTATAAGTGGTTGAGTGGACATGATGCTAGGGAGCCAACTATTTCAAAAATTACAGGAAAAAGAGAGAGCCACCAACAGCTCTGTTATCCCTCGAAAACAATGGTAAGGGTGTCAACTACTTGCCTACAACTCCAATATCCACTACCCATGAGTGGTCGAGTGTGGCATAACAGGACAGTTGCTCGCACTCCAGCAACAACACTACTCATGAGTGGTTGAGTATGCAAAGCAGCTAAATAACTGACGGCGGGCTTAACCATAAGAAAGTCGATGCTCGTCGGCATGTAACTATACAAATATGGTGCATGATACTAAATGCACAATCAACCAAGTCACAACTATACAACGGTATGAAAAATAAATACCAGAATTCACAAATATACAACTAATCTATTGGGTAGGATATATCTAATGTCAATCAAACCTTAGTTGTGTTTAATTATTATTCCTAAGTACTCGCATACAAGTAGTACTTTATAAATCAGGAAATCAACGGTGAGACTGTATGGAAATAAATTTGATTAGCTCAAAGATCAAGCAATGGAAGTGTCAACAGATGATATTAAAGATAATAAATAAGGTAAAACAGTCATACTCATAAATAAAATAGTCATGCATTTAAGTTCAATAAACTACATAATAAAAATGAGAAGTATCTGTCTTAAATGTAGAACGTATCAAATAAAACCTTCTCACGACTAACCGAATGCGTCCAAATCAAGGTCTTGTATCAATGTAAAAGTTTAGCTATTTATAAAATTCACTAATATAGCTAAACCACACATAAACAAATAGCTACGTGTGTGTAACAACTAATTTAAACTAAATACCAAACATAATTAGTATTGTCTTAATCATAATATCATTAAATTAATCCTAATTAAATGGTTAATTCATAAATAGAATAGATTGAAACCATCCAAATTCAATATTAATTTATCAAATTTAATCAATCTTCTATTCCCATCGAGCTCACTACGTATTAATTAAAATGTAATTATGATATAATAATAATCCAAAGTCAATAATCTCTTCATTAATATTAATTAATTAAGTTTCATTTAATTAATCTAACCAATTTTGATTAATTAACCAAATGATTATTCCTTTTTAATCAATATAATCAAAGTCAAACTAAGTTAATTGGATTACTCACAATTAATCAATTATCTAAAGTCCCTTCATTTAGCCTTTTAATTATGAAATCATCTACCTAGATCTCAAATCTGATCCAACAAACTAAATAATAATAATCAGAAACAAAACCAATCCAATAACACTCAAACGCTACACTTCACAGTAACCTCCCAATTAAAACCTACTCACGCTACAACCAAATCTACGCATAACCTTCAAATTCGAAAATGCAAACCCATCTCTCCATAACAACAAAACTACAGAAAATCCACCAACTGTATATAACCACTGTTCCGGAAAAAATCGACGTCGACGGCCAGTCACCAGAGTTCAGCCCACGAAGATGATGATGAGAGAGGAAGAGTTCCCACCCTACGAGATTAACACGAGCGTTAAGGGGAACACGCTGGAGGTTGTTCGGCGTAACCCACTCCGACGCTTAAGTCAGTACGAGAGTCTTGTAGATGGAAAATAAGGAGAAGTACGAATAAGAATGAGTGTAACCCTTTTACCTGGGGGGTTGGAGTACCTTTTATACTTGAGGCGGCCGCCACACGTGTCCCCACGATCTTCTCCGCGTCCCCTCAATTGTCAGTTACTGGATAATCCTTGTAACAGTCATTGCAACCATTAAATCTGAACTGTTGCGACGATTAAGGAATTAATGGCCGCGTATTATGGGTCATGATTATCCCGTAATTATTGGTGATGATTATCCACAGATCCGTAGAAAAGGGATGGTTACTTGAGGTTGAGTGATCCTTGGGCTCCGCTGCCCCGAGGTCATCTCGGGGTCCTTTGGCCCAGGGGGGGGGGGTTTCCCGGGCGCTCGTCTTCCCGAGGTGATCTTGGGGCCCTGATCTCCCGAGCTGATCTTGGGTATGTGCCCTCCTGGAGCGATCTTCAATGTATGTCTACCCGAGGTGGTCTCGGGAATCTACCTTCCTAAGGGGGTCTCGGGAGTCAAAGAAAGAGGGTTGTCCAGACTCGGTAGATTTCGCCACATAGCTTTTTCAGTCCACGTGTTAGCCACGAGGTGCTCAACCCCATCACAAGTCCCTCCTTTCAAGTCTAATCAAAGGAAGTGTAACTGACTGATTAGACTAGTAGTGTGACGAAGAAGCTATGTTATGGTGGGTCCCTGCACCCTTTACTACTTCATTGGCGACACGTTAGGTCCGAGGAATCGAAACATTCGTCCTGGGGTCCGAGGCAATTCGAATTAGCCTTCCTAAAAGGCTTCTGCGATTTTTGAGGTACAACAATGATAGTCGCCCATCACCCATAAAAGCGCATGGAGCCCTTTAATGGCAACAAAATCCCTTCATGAATTCACCTTCGCCACGTGCCCGAGCTTCTCTCCACGTGATCCCTTGCTGCCATGCGCAGCTCCGACTGACATGCGTAGCAGACTCACATCAAACGGCTTCTTAGTGGTGACGCCTTGATATAGCCGTCTCCTGCCATCCACGTGTCTTGCCCCCATTGCACACACGCAGGCGTCTTCCTCCCTATAAAAAGGGGAGGCGAAGATGTTCGACCACCTTCCGGCCTTATCACTTAGCAGACATCATCTTCGTCTTCTTCTCTAAGGGCTCCTCCTCACGTGTAAGTCTTCTGCTTCCTTCTGATCTTCTTCCTTAGGAGCCATGGGTAAGGAGAGCAAGAAAGACCGGGGTAGGAGAGAGGTTCCAGAAGAGGGCTACCAAGCGGAGTGGTACGAGTCCGCCTCTTCTAGAGTGAGACCGGAAACTCTACAAGCGGCCATTGAGGCTTATGGCATTCCGGTCGAGATGTCGGTGGTGATCCCTAGGGCGGACCAGTCGCCGGTAGAACCTCCTCTAGGTTTTTTTACCTTCTTCCTAGGACAAGTAGAGTCAGGGCTCCGTTTCTCTATCCCCCCTTTCTTCATGAATGTAGCCTCCTGTTTTGATATCCCTCTCCACCAGATGGCTCTCAACGCTTTTGCTCAGATGGGTGGGGCATACATTATCTTTAAACTCTTCGATATCCCCCTGCCCCCTCGCCTTTTCCATTCCTTCTTCATTCCGATTGGCTCGCGAGGGGCATTTAGCTTTACAGCGCGCCCCAGCCATAGGTTCTTGGGGGGGTTCCCTTTTTCTTATAAAGGGTGGAAGGAGAAGTTTTTTTTCATCCAGCTACCCCACCATCCTTTCAGTTCCCATCACTGGACGGAGAATCTGCATGCTCCCCCATTACTGGGGAATTTTCCATAGGATCTCGCCTATCAGTGAGCTAGGAGCATTCTCTCCGGCATGGAGTTCAGTGGCACGGGCCTGGTACAAAGTGATGAGCTCATGTACCGAGCAGGCCTCAGTCCTAAAGTGACTCACATCAGCCCCAGTCTCGATAAGTTTGTCTTTTCCATCAATGCCTATTAATTATAACTGATGTTCTATAGCCTGTCTATTGCAGAGAACATCATGCTCTCAAAGGTGATGAACCGACTTATCAAGTGGGATGAATACAACAAGGGGACCCTGGACCCTCCTCCAGCCCCTCTTGCTCCACCCTTTGCCTCACCCGAGGACTCAGAGGAGACTGCCAAATCATCGGGTGAGCATGCAATACCGGAGTGGGCATAGGCTCTTGCCGTGCCACAGACACCTGCCAACCAAGGGACTCCAGGGCTGTCTGTCGACCCAAAGACTTGCGTCCCTTCAGAGAATGATCCTCCTCTTGCCACTATCCATACGGGGGAGTCCGTGGGGAGGTCATTGCCTCCCGTCGACCCACAAATACCAAAATTCTTTAGGCGGCAAAAGTGGAAAATCCCGGAAGGCCTAGCTCCGAGACGGAAAAGGTTGTGTCACATCGACCCTAGCACACTCCCTTCCATCCCTGAGGAGGGCATTCCCATCTCTGATGATGAGGATACCGTCCCCCTATCTTCGCCTTCCCAGCAGACTGCCCCCACAGAGACAGGCGGTCAGGCCCTCGGCTCCTCCTCGGTTGACTCTTCTGAGGCCCCAAAGGGCATGCAAGCATTGCCTACCCAACCTCGAATGCATCTCAACCGCTTACGTAAAAGGCTTGACGTAGCCTTGGAAACTGCCGCACAGTCTTTCCCCCCGGTGCACTTTAAGGAGGTACCTGCTGGGGGCCTTTCTTTCGAGGGGGCCTCCAGTTCTAAGGAGGATGACTCCGGCCCCTCCACAGTGCCACCTAGAGCTCCGAATGTCCAGCCACTCCCCACGCGTAGAGACCCCTTACCTTTTGTGAGCCGAGCTGACCCCCCGAGATGTCAAAGAGTCTCAGGAGGGGAAGTCGTGCGAGTCTCTGCCGGGCCTCTCACCACTCTTCGTGAGTCTATTTTGAAGGTAAGTGTTCCAGGTTTCATAAGTTACTTCCCTTTATGTTTTATAACTCCTTTGCGCTATGACAGGTGACTCAAGACTGTCTGACGACTAACCACCACTTGTACACTTGGCCGGAGATTGAGGCCTTGACCCGCTGAGCACTGAGAGCGAGGGTCGCAGCTGACCATACCCATAGGGATGAACTCATTCAAGCGGAGGTCAGCAGAGCTCTCCGAGTGAAGGTGGAGCATCAGCTGGACACCCTGCTGGCAATGGAGTCCTCCCTACATAGTTCTCGGTGTCGGGAGCGTTAGATGTTCGAGAGGGAGGTGGCTCTTGTAGGATCGGAATGCACGTGAGAGGGGGGGGTGAATCACGTGTCTTTAAAAAAAAATATATTTTTCAGAGTAAAAAGAATGTGTTCGTAAAGTCGTGCACAGCGGAAACAAAAGAAACGATAAAAAACGAACACACAAAACACGAATGAGTTTTACTTCATTCAGAGCCTTCGGCGACTCCTACTCGAAGGCCCAGGTCCCTCGGACCTTTTCTGTGGGCAATTCACTAAAACTCTCTACCGGAGACCCCCGGTAGAGTAGGCGAATACAGAAGATAGAGAGTGTGACAACCTCACACTCTCTAATAGAAATGAGTACAGATAATGCAGTAATAAAATCGTTACCAAAAAAAATTATCTGAATGAGTTTGGATGTTAAGGGTGGTCTTCCAGCAGTAATTGGACGTAGACGAGTTGGAAGACAGGCCATAGCAAAAGAGCGTGGAAGCACCGAGCGTGAAAGCGTGAAGAAGAGATGATGGCGTGTGTTGATTTTTTTCTGTGCTAATTCTCATGCTTTTTATAGAGGACTTCTCGAGCTTTGAGTTTCATCCAGATCCTATTTTTGTGCAGCGCTTTATCCATCATTTGAAGTAGTACAACTCAATCTGCTTTATCCATCATTTGAATTTCTATTAATAAAAAAAATAACAGGAATAGAAATTCATCTTACCCAAGCTGTGGATAATAATAATAGGAATTTATTATTATTAATAAGAATAAATTTATTCTTTAATAAAATTTCAAATTAAAAAATAATGAGGAGTAATTTTGCAGAATTCACCTGCAAAATCAACTTAGTCCATATACCAAATAAACCCTGTAAACCAGAGTTAGTATAATAATAAAATGGACTAAAATGTGAAATATTCAAAGGTAATTAGATCCCGTCCACATCCGGACCAGGATCTAACCAGGACTCAACTTAGATCACCCAAATGGGTCTAAGTTGGACCGCGCCTAAAGTCCCAAAATGGGACCCGTCCTCACTGGTTCGCTCCTCCAGTGACTTACCTTACTTACCCTTTGTGCAGTTTTACTTGACTTCTTGACCTACCAGGACTTTTTGTCAGGACTCAACCACCCTGGTCTTTCTGCCAAGTCTCCACCAACTTGGTCTTTAGCCAGTTGTCAGGCCTCGCGGACCCAACTGGACTTTCTGCCAGGACTCAACCATCCTGGACTTCAGCCTAGTGTCTGGTCCTAAGTCTTTCAACCCTGCACACTTGGTAAAGAGGTTAGAACCATAACAACCTAACTTTAACCTGTTTGTCATTCATCAAAACTTGAGTTTGACCGTTAGTGTAAACTACACCAACAATCTCCTCCTTTTTGATGCAATGACAACCTGGGTTAAAATTAGAAAAATAACATGTAACAGCAATAAGTACACCCATAATATGTAAATGACATGCTCTAAAATCAAGGTTGTTTTAATTTCTAACTCTTAACCGTATAACCCTCCCCCTTTGGCATTCATCAACATAAAGAGATATTAGGCAACCAAGTCTTAAACAAATAATAAGCACTCAAGGATTAAGAAAATAAAAATGGTGCTTAAAAAACAGACCAAGGTTCTGAACTAATCCAGAAGAGGGAAGTCAAATTCTCAATTTAACATAAAATGGACTAGGTTAAAAACATAAGTGTCTAAATTTGACTTCAATAAATCATGTTTTTTTTTCAAAAGATATAGATGTAATGCTTAGAGACAAAAATCTAAGTATTTGAAACCACAGAAAATGATTGTTTAGCAAAAAGGATTTTCCAAAATATTTTCAAGGAGTAACAAAATAGTCAAACATGTTTACAAGAGTTTTTCAAAATAGGTGAAAATATTAAAAAAAATATTTCAAGGGTTAAGGCATTTGTAGAAGATAGGGGTAATAAGTATTTTGTAAAGAAAATTCGCCCCATGTATATTTCTTTCTTGAAGATAGTGTTCTTATTTCTTTCTTGAAGATAGTGTTTAAGGATAAGATTGTAAGACCAAATTTCAAGCATGGTTTTAACAAGCTAGATTCAAAGTATATTTTCAAACGATTTTCATAAAGCTAGTTTAAACAAAATAAGTGAAAGCTAAGGATAATTTTCCAAAAAAAAAAATTCTTTCAACACTGTTTTCAAAAGAGAGAAAAAGGCTTAAAAATATTTAGGAATAGTTTGAAAACTAATTTCAAGGTTAAGTAAAATTCTCAAAAATAACCAACATATTTGAAAGACATACAAAATAAGAAAGATTTTGACTTAAGCTCCTCCTAAACTAAGTAAGAATCTTAGTCCATTCTAGATGTCTAATTTTAGTTACTAGCTAACTATCTAAAGAATAGTAGTGTTCACCAGATTAGTCAAGTCAAGTTTTAGTGTCTAGCTAAGAAAAATTACTTGACTTGATCAATATGAAGTTGGTATTTAATGCCCAGACTTGCTACGATGCACAGACTTAAGCATTCTGAAGTCCAGGCAAAGTCCTATGCATCTCACAACCGTTCTATGTTTTGCAGGCACAAGCAAATTAACCTTAATGTGTTTTGTGAGATGCGGCTACCTAAATCTATAGGTTCATGCAGTTCTAGGGGTCAAACTTAGGCTAAGTCCTCCAACTTCGAAGTCAAGTTTTAAACATTCAACTCAATTTTGGAAATACATGATCAGGTTAGTATTGAAAACTGAAGTTTGAATACTAAAATTAAGTTAATTCAAAAAAAATTAAGTGTCAAGCAGAATATGTGAGTTGATTTATCAAAAAGGTAAAAATGATCAGGTTAGTCCTAGTCTACAACACACATTCCTATTAACCTCCTTAAATTGCTAAATTCAGATTCAGGTAGCGGTTTAGTAAATATATCTACTAAGTTAGCCTTAGATTCAACATGATTAAGTTCAATTTCCCCTTTATTTACATGATCTCTAACAAAATGGTGCTTAATTTCTATATGTTTGGTCCTAGAGTGGTGGACTGGGTTTTTGGTTAGGTTAATTGAACTTAGATTATCTATAAAGATTTTAACTTTCTTAAACTCTAAGTTAAAGTCTTTTAAGGTATGCATCATCCAAAGTAACTGGGCTACACATTCTCCCATAGCTATATATTCAGCTTCAGTGGTAGATAGGGCAACACAATGTTGCTTTCTACTGAACCAACTCACTAGTGAGGGTCCTAGTAGTTGACACCCACCACTAGTACTTTTTCTATCTAACATACAGCCAGCATAGTCTGAGTCAGAGAATCCAATAAGTTCAAATTGGGCTGTTCTAGGGTACCAAATTCCTAAATTTTCTGTCCCTTTAAGATACCTAAATATTCTTTTAACTAGGGTTAGATGTGATTCTTTAGCACAGGTTTGATACCTAGCACACATACTAACTGCAAAGAGAATATCAGGTCGACTTGCAGTTAGGTAAAGGAGGCTGCCTATGACACTTCTATAATACTTAAGATCAACAGGTTTGCCATTTGGGTCACTGTCTATGGTCTGATTGGTAGACATAGGTGTTTTGATTTCTTTTGCATTATCCATTCCAAATTTTCTAAATAGTTCTCTAGTGTATTTGTGTTGATAGACAAAAGTACCCTCACTAGTTTGTTTTATTTGTAGCCCTAAAAAGAAGGTTAATTGACCTACTAAACTCATTTCAAATTCATTTTCCATTAAAGTTATAAATTCTTGCAAAAAATTTGAGTTAGTTGAGCCAAATACTATATCATCTACATATACTTGGGCTATAAAAATATCAGATTTTAATGTCTTAACAAATAGAGTTGGATCAATTTTACCTTGGTTAAAGCCTTTAGATACTAGGTAGTTAGACAGTCTTTCATACCAAGCTCTAGGGGCTTGCTTAAGTCCATACAGAGCTTTCTTAAGTTTAAAAACATAGTCAGGATATTCTAAGCTTTCAAAACCTGGGGGTTGACCTACATAAATCTCTTCCTTAATTAGACCATTTAAGAAGGCTGACTTAACATCCATTTGATACAACTTGAATCCCTTATGGGCTGCATAACCTAAAATCATCCTAATGGACTCAAGTCTAGCTACAGGTGCATAGGTTTCATCATAATCAAGTCCCTCTACCTGGCTAAACCCCTTAGCTACTAACCTGGCCTTGTTTCTAACTGTTTCACCTTGTTCATTAAGCTTGTTCCTAAAGACCCATTTAGTTTCAATAAACTTTTTACCTTTAGGTAAGGGTACTAAATCCCAGACTTGATTACGTTCAAATTGGGCTAACTCTTCCTGCATAGCTATGATCCAATCAGGGTCAAGTAAGGACTCTTCTACAGACTTGGGTTCAATTTTGGAAATTAAGGCAATCTGGCTAAGGTTTCTAAAAGCTGACCTAGTCTGAACCCTTAATTCTGGATCACCTATGATTTGATCAGTTGGGTGGGCTGAGCTAACTCGAACAGTTCTAGTTTGGTTGGGTTCAGGTTCAGGTTCAATTAGATCATGGTCTTGGTCCTCAGTTGGGTTTTCATCTGGGTTGGTGCTGGACCTGATAAAATCAATGGGTTGATAGATGGTTTGATCAGATTTGTTTGGACTAGATTTTTCATCAAATTTTACATTTGTAGTTTCTTCAATCCTTAGAGTTGTTTTGTTATAAACTCTATAGGCTCTACTGGTAAGAGAATAACCTAAAAAGATACCTTCTTCAACCTTAGATGTGAATTTTCCTAAGTGTTCTCTCGTATTTAATATATACACTTTACATCCAAATACTTTAAAATATTTAACATTAGGTTGTTTGTTATAGTAAATTTCAAATGAGGTTTTTCCTAAATTTTTATTTATAGTTATTCTATTTTGTACATAACAGGCTGTACTGACAGCCTCAGCCCAAAGGTATTTAGGTAGGTTGAATTCATTGAGCATTGTTCTGGTTGCTTCTTGTAGTGTTCTATTTTTCCTTTCTACAATTCCATTTTGTTGAGGTGTTTTAGGGCAGGAGAATTCGTGGTGGTAGCCATTTTCTAAACAGAATTGGTTAAATTTTTGGTTTTTGAATTCTTCGCCATTATCACTCCTAAGTCTTTTAATTTTCACCCCTTTTTCATTTTCTGTTAGTTTACAAAATTGAGTAAATATTTCAAATGTTTCATCTTTATTTTTTAAGAATTTGACCCAAGTGAATCTTGAATAGTCATCGATGATTACTAAACAATATAGGTTCCCACTAATTGATTTTACCCCATGTGAGTCAAACAGGTCTAAGTGAATTAATTCAAGAATTGATTTAGTTTGAGTTCGATTAGTTGGTTTGTGAGTTGATCTAGTTTGTTTTCCTTGTTGGCAAGCATTACATATGGTTGACTCAAGGTTAGGTAATTTTGGTAGGCCTCTAACTAAGCCATTTAGTGTAGGTAGTTTTCTAAAGTGAATGTGTGCAAGTCTTCTATGCCAAAGCCAACTCTCATCCTTATGGGTTAAAAGACAGTTTGCTAAGGGTCGGGTTAATCTAATTTCATAAATGTTGTTGTGCCTATGTCCTCTAAGTGTGATGTCGGGGTTGTCAGTGTGTTTGATCAGACATTCATTAGATACGAACTTAACCTTATATCCAGTGTCACATAATTGACTAATACTTAGTAAATTAAAATAGAAGTTCTCAACAAGTAAGACATTTTTAATTATAAAATCAGATTCAAGTTCAATATTGCCTAGACCAATTACCTTAAGTTTACCGTTGTTTCCAAAAGCAACGGTCCCTTGTCGTTTGTACTTGAGTTCTGTAAACTTGGTGGGATCCCCAGTCATGTGTCTGGAGCACCCACTGTCGATAATCCATTTATTTTCCTACAGTTAAGTAGGATTGATTAGAATTCAAGTTGAAGTTCAGTTTAATCTTTTTGAAAAGGTTAATTTTAAGTTAAGTTTACATTTTTGAAAAAGATTGAAAACAGAAAACATTTGAATTTTGAAAAACTTAAAAAGAATTTTTGAAAAAAAAATTGAAAAAAAACTTAAAAGAATTTTTGAAAAAAAACTTGAGAAAAAAACTTAAAAAAATTTTTGAAAAAAAATTTTGAGAAAAAAAACTTAAAAAGAGTTTTGAAAACAATTGAATTAATATTTGATTTTGAAATTTGAATTAATTAAGAGCTAAGTTTAAATTTTGAATTTTGATTTAATTGATATTTAAATTTGGATTTAAAAGGTAAGATTTTAAATTCAAGTTTGAGTTTTAAATTATCAATCAATGATTTGAACTTATTATCCTTATTCATCTCACTTGATCTAAGTTATCAAACAAAGGGATCCTATGATTTGTGTGAGATGAGTTTGAGTTTGATTCATAAAAGAAATTAATCTGACCTTTTGTTAGATTCGGGTTTGACAAGAAGTAGTTTAAAAGTATACTTCGATAATTAGCTTCCAGGCGGGAGGCGAGGCACAGGGGCCTTCTTTGGCCGAAGCCTTATTGGAGCAACAACCTCTTTCTAGACAAAGCTGCTTAAGGAAGTTGTACTTTAACCCTACCTGTTGAGACACCCTGGTCTAACTAGTCTAGGATGTGTCGAGATAGTTTCGGCTAGTTCTCCCCGAGAGTCTATCTAGCGTACCGTTATCTCGACCCACCCTAATACTAAGTAAGTCAAGAGTCAGATTAACTTTTAAGACTAGTCCTAAGTGCCCAACTGGGCAAAGGCTGATTTTGAGGTGCCAACTAGTTTGGAGCCTCCCCCTAAATGATAGTTGGGGTGTTTAGGGTCAATGTAATGAATGTCCTTTTTGAGAACATAATATTGATTCTGTCCTACTTGCTTTGTTAGGTAAGCTTTTGGGACCCATGCTTTACATTGCTTTTTGCGTGAGTGGACAAAGGAGAAAAAGGATCTTTGGGCCGATCCTGATTTAAAACCTATCCCAGACTTATTGTACATGCCCTTTTGTGATCCAAGTATAAGGTCAAGGTTCTTGGATCGAGTTGTAAAAGTTGCTAGTAGATCCTTAAGTTTTTGAACTTCACCCTTAAGGGTGGAGTTTTCATTTTCAAGTTCAGAAATTTTTGAGTTTAATTCAGTTGTGTTTTGATTTAGAATTTGCTCCTTAAGATCTTGATTTTCCTTAAGGAGCTGATCAGTCCTAAGCTTAGATGCATCTAATCTCTTATTTAAGACAGAAATAATTTTAAAGAACTTTTCATTCACTGAATCTAAATATACCTTAGTCGAGCCGTCCGAAAATAGTCCGATCTCTTGGCTCGACTCGTATTCGGAATCCTCGTCTTGCTCCGAGTCCGATTCTGGTCAGGTTGCCATCAGTGCGAGGTAGCTTGCGTTCTTTGGTTGTTCATCGTCGGAATCGTCCGAGCTTTCATCCCACGTGGCTTGAAGAGCCTTCTTCTTTTTGTTCTTAGTGGGTTGGTCCTCCTTCTTGTAAGGGCATTCATGTTTGAAGTGTCCTTTTCTGTTACAGCCGAAGCAGATCATTTTGCTTTTACCTTCAGTGCTGGAGGGCTTCATTACCTTTTGAATATCTTTCTTTGAAAATTTGTTCTTCCTTTTGGTGAACATTTTTCTTACCAAGTTCACCAGTTGTTCTTCTTCATCTGAGTCAGAGTCTGACTCATCTTCAAGTTCTTCTTGAATTTTTCTCTTTGATTTGGCTTCTGTTGGTGAACCTGCAAATAAAGCTAGCCCTTTCTCGACCTTGGCGTTAGTTTGCTCATGCAGCTCTAATTCACAAAATAGTTCATCCAGATTAATTTTTGAAAGGTTCCTAGAAATTTTATAGGCATCTATAATAGATGCCCATAGTGAATTTCTAGGGAACGCATTTAACGCATACCTTATGATGTCCCGGTTCTCCTGTTTGTGCCCGATCATGTGGAGTCCATTCAATATGTTCTTAATCTGGGCGTGGAGTTGACTTGCTGATTCTCCTTCCTGCATTTTTATGTTAAATAACTTATTCAATAACAGATCTCTCTTTGTTACCTTTGCATCAGAAGTGCCTTCATGTAATTCTGTTAATTTGTCCCATAGCTCCTTCGCCGAGTCGGTTGGTCCAATTCTGTTTAGCTCCTCTTTGGTAAGTCCGCACTGGAGGGTGTTCTGAGCTTTGAACTCGGTCTGAGCCTTTTTCTTCATCTCTGGGTTCCATCTGTCAGGCTTCAGTGGAGCATTATTTCCCTCATCCATTGGCGGTGTGTAGCCTGTTTGAACTGCGAACCACTGATCCATGTCGGTCTTCAGATAAACCTCCATTCTTCTCTTCCAGTAGGGAAAGTCTTCCCCATTAAAGAGGGGAGGGCGGGCAGTGCTATAGCCTTCACCTTGGGCCATTTAAATTCTGTGCACACGAAATAAAAGTAGAAAAAATATCCCAAGACTGGGTCTTGGATTAGTAGTGTGGGAAAGGATAAACTTACGAAAAGCAATTTGAATGGTGTTGCACCAGATTCAAGTAAAACCAACGAACGAGAAAAACAACTAAATTTAGGCAAGAATACCAAATTTAGATCATGCAACAAAAGACACAAAACAGATTTCCCCCTGCTCTTACAGTGGTTGCACCGATTCAGAGCAAACCTGGCTCTGATACCACTTGTAGGATCGGAATGCACGTGAGAGGGGGGGGGTGAATCACGTGTCTTTAAAAAAAATTATATTTTTCAGAGTAAAAAGAATGTGTTCGTAAAGTCGTGCACAGCGGAAACAAAAGAAACGATAAAAAATGAACACACAAAACACGAATGAGTTTTACTTCGTTCAGAGCCTTCGGCGACTCCTACTCGAAGGCCCAGGTCCCTCGGACCTTTTTTGTGGGCAATTCACTAAAACTCTCTACCGGAGACCCCCGGTAGAGTAGGCGAATACAGAAGATAGAGAGTGTGACAACCTCACACTCTCTAATAGAAATGAGTACAGATAATGCAGTAATAAAATCGTTACCAAAAAAATTATCTGAATGAGTTTGGATGTTAAGGGTGGTCTTCCAGCAGTAATTGGACGTAGACGAGTTGGAAGACAGGTCGTAGCAAAAGAGCGTGGAAGCACCGAGCGTGAAAGCGTGAAGAAGAGATGATGGCGTGTGTTGTTTTTTTTCTGTGCTAATTCTCATACTTTTTATAGAGGACTTCTCGAGCTTTGAGTTTCATCCAGATCCTATTTTTGTGCAGCGCTTTATCCATCATTTGAAGTAGCACAACTCAATCTGCTTTATCCATCATTTGAATTTCTATTAATAAAAAAAATAATAGGAATAGAAATTCATCTTACCCAAGCTATGGATAATAATAATAGGAATTTATTATTATTAATAAGAATAAATTTATTCTTTAATAAAATTTCAAATTAAAAAATAATGAGTAATTTTGCAGAATTCACCTGCAAAATCAACTTAGTCCATATACCAAATAAACCCTGTAAACCAGAGTTAGTATAATAATAAAATGGACTAAAATGTGAAATATTCAAAGGTAATTAGATCCCATCTACATCCGGACCAGGATCTAACCTGGACTCAACTTAGATCACCCAAATGGGTCTAAGTTGGACCGCGCCTAAAGTCCCAAAATGGGACCCGTCCTCACTGGTTCGCTCCTCCAGTGACTTACCTTACTTACCCTTTGTGCAGTTTTACTTGACTTCTTGACCTACCAGGACTTTTTGTCAGGACTCAACCACCCTGGTCTTTCTGCCAAGTCTCCACCAACATGGTCTTCAGCCAATTGTCAGGCCTCGCGGACCCAACTGGACTTTCTGCCAGGACTCAACCATCCTGGACTTCAGCCTAGTGTCTGGTCCTAAGTCTTTCAATCCTGCACACTTGGTAATGAGGTTAGAACCATAACAACCTAACTTTAACCTGTTTGTCATTCATCAAAACTTGAGTTTGACCATTAGTGTAAACTGCACCAACAACTCTCACAGACGACATGCTCCGGATGACTCAGGAGCGGGACCTACTCAAGCGAGGGAGAAAAAGCTGTCGGGGAATGTCCGACTCCTGGAGACATCGATCGGAAGATTAAATGAGTGCCTCAAAGATCAAGTACATCAGCTAGCCCAGAAGGAATCTAACATCATGGTGGCGACTGATCACTTGACTGACCTCAAGGAGGATGCGACCCAGGCATGATCGGAAGCCTTGGCCACCTCAGAAAGACTCAAAGAGACCCTGGAAGTCCGGGACAAAATGTCTTCTAAGGTGGCTCAACTGAAGGTTGCCAAGGAGGCAACCGAGGACGAGCTGCGCAATCTCCAGGCTACCGAGGCCTCCTGTCCCAGGGAGGCCGAGGCGGAATTCAAGGCCAGGTTCTTGGAGTCGAACGAGTTCGGTGATATCCTTGTCGACCAGGTAATGAAGTGTTTGAAGCAGGGCGTCCACGGGGCCATCGATCAATTTAGGAAGGCACAGCTCCTGCCGCCGGCTGCCGATTCATGAGCGTTGGCCGAGTCTGGGAGGACCTCCCGCCGAAAGACAAAGAATTGTAGATAATACAGAACTCTTTTCCACCCCGGTCGTCGCCTTTTTCCTGTTCATTCTTACTATCTTCTCTATCTCTCCTAATGTAATCATTTTGATCGTAATGAAAATATTTTTTGACTTACTGTCCTGAGTATCTTTTTTGTTCGGCTCCTTATGTATTATATGTCTTCCATATGAGAAACAAGAAAATGGAAGAGTCAGTGTTTTTTCCCATCTCGAGGAGCAAGGGCGTTGGCAAGCAACAACTCAGCCCAAGGAGCAAGGGACTCCGAGGGAGGCCCTTGGGAAGCCGAGATGGTCGGGATGCCCCAGACGAGACCATCGTCGACCCAGCACTGCAAAGTTGTAGGGTGCATGCAACTCTTGGTCGTGTTAGGATGTATACTAAAAGTCTAGCTTTTGTATGATCATCTATATTTTGAAATGAGAATCACATGATCATTGTTTGCATTTTATATTTATTATATGTGTGCATATTATCTAATACTTTACATTGTAGATAATATAGTGTGTGGTGTCACACAGAAGATCATGTTATCTGTCCCTTGTAAAGTATAAGTAGAGGCTCACAACCGAGATGGTTTTGGACAAACCATTGGCATGGTTGTAGTGTAATTTGGTATTGGTCTATCTTGACCATAGAATTATACTAGTACACATTGTGTGTATTGAGCAGACCGATATAGAGGTGATTCAATTTATACTGACTATATAATTAAATCAGACCTCAGATATTATGGTGTACATACTCTTAATCCCGATATAATAACGGGCACATGTATATAATATATATTTCTTTGATTTACCAGTGGGCGAGATTTATTTGTTAAATCAATAGGCCTGGTAAATTATGAAATAATATTATTTGCATAGCGTGTTGTTGATTATAGAAGCAAACCGTGTCCTAATACGTTAGGATGATGATGTCCCTTTAAGGAGCTCATAAAGCTCATCATGTTAAATCCTGCAGGTGGACTTGGTCCGACATGTTGATAAGATTGAGTGGTACTACTCATGGAGTTTGATATTAATTAATTAAATTATCAGTAATTTAATTAATTAATGGACATTTAAGATCTTAAACACGGGGAGAATTTGTTGGATCGAGAAATGCGAGAGAGGGGGGGGTGAATGTCGCAATTCGTTCGGATTTAAAAAGAGCGGGTGCACAGCGGAAATAAAAGAGAACACAACAACGCAAACACAGCCAGTTTACTTGGTTCGGAGCCTGGGTCGACTCCTACTCCAAGGCCCACGGTCGTTGACCGTTTTCTGCGGGCAATTCTATAAGTTCGCAAAAGTTTACACACAAATAATAATAAAAATATTCTCGTAAACTTAAATACAACTCTTGTTACCGACGTCCGGTGAAGATTGAAGTTCTGGAGCAGCGGGACGTCGTCGGCTTGAGTTGGCAGCTTTCTGGAGCGTGTCGTGGAAGCAGAAGAGCGTAGAATTGTTGAAGGAATTGGTTGTTCAAGAATAGGGTCGAGGCCCTCTTTATATAGGGCAGGGGGCGCCCGATATGCTCGGGGCGCCCCCCACGTGGCTCTTGATCCGGCGAGCCCTCTGGTCAAGGCTGATCTCTTCATCTTCGGGATCAGCTTTGACCGGGGCGCTCGACGCGCGCGGGGCGCCCGGTTGACCGGTCAAAGCGTCATCTTCAGGGCTTCGCGAGAGTGAGCTGCAGCAGCCTTCAGTGGCGTGGCACAGTGGGCGCCCGAGACACGCGGGGCGCCCGAAACATCCGGGGCGCCCCCAAATGTGCTGCTGTTGGGGGGTTTACTTGCTCTGCTGACTTTGGGTTGACTCTGGGGCGCCCGAAACATCCGGGGCGCCCTGCTCAGCTACTGCCTCACTCCTTTGAGGCTCTCTGAGCTGCAGAAACACAGTCCTTCGGTCCTGCATCCAGGGTTAGTCCAAAACAACAATTAATAAGTTAATTTTACACAGCCTTGGCTGTCTTGGTTCTGACTTTAGGTCTCCAAAATGGAGCCCTAGGTCGAACCGACGCCTAATGTTCCCTCAAGGGGAACGCGTCCTCACCTACTCCTCTCGTGAGAATTTACCTGGTGCCAACCGGCTCCTCCAGTTGGACTTTTGCCTGACGGTCCTTTGTCAGGGCTTGGATGCCGAGCTGTCCTTCGCCCGGTGCCTAGCATTCCTTCGCTAGGGCTTTAGTCCCAGGCTGTCCTTCGCCTAGAGCCTAGCAGTCCTTCGCTAGGTCTTGGATGCTGGCAGTCCTTCGCCAGTTGCCTAGCAGTCCTTCGCTAGGGCTTGGATGCTGGCAGTCCTTCGCCAGTTGCCTAGCAGTCCTTTGCTAGGGCTTGGATACTGGCAGTCCTTCGCCAGGTGCCTAGCAGTCCTTCGCTAGGGCTTTTTCTGCACACTCAGTGAACAACGTTAGATCACAAATAAACTTAACTTTGAATCCTTTGCCAATATCAAAACCAGGTTCGATATGGTGCTTCCTGCACCAACAATCTCCCCCTTTTTGATTATGGCAACATAATTCAAAGTTAAGTAAAAAGACTTTATAACTGTTAAGAACATGAAGTATAGCAATTTTACACAATTTAAGTAAAAACTTTATAACATTTACTAACACAAGGTAAGAGTTGAAAAAAAACCTTTATTTCTCATAAAAAACCTTTATTTCTTATACTCCCCCTAAAACCCTGAGTACTTGTGTTATAATACTTAACTTTGATCTTTCCTCCCCCTTTGACATATATCAAAAATAAACATGGGTGAACAAGGTAAAAATTTAAAAAGTTTTGCAAGCCTAAATTTTGTAACATAACTTTTACTTGGCTTTGCAAAAAAAAGAATTTTATTAAGGCAAAATTTTGACGCCAAATTTCCAATACTTAGAAAATTACGGGGTTTGAAAGAAAATTTTCTAAGTTCAGATGATTCAATTTTTTATTACTTAGAAACTTTCAAGAGAACCTTTTTAAGTTAGAGAATGTTTGGAGTTGGAAAATTTTCAAGAGAGTTTGAATTTGTTACTTAGAAAATTTTCTTACCAGCCAGTAAAGTTGATTTTCCAAAAGATGTACTTAAGCCTTGAAAGATAAGAACTTTACTTTTTGAAAGATAGAAAAAAAATAATTTTAGCCTTTTCTCTCCTTTCCTTTTCTCTCCTTTCCAATCTCTCTCCCTTAATGTGAAATTCTTCTCCTTAGCCATATATCAATAAGGAATTTTTAAAAATAAAAATAAAATTTGTGTATCAGAGCCTATGAGTTTTGAAAACATAAAAATACTTAGCATAATTTTTGAAAGCATAGCAAAAAGTTTAACATGCACCAAAACTCCACTTTGAAAGGCATTTTAAAAAAAATTATTTTTATAGGCAAGTCTTTTAGAAAATTCATTCACTTAGAACACTATTGCCTTGAAGATATTAGTACTTTTGAAAACATAATATTTTGAAAAGTAGAAGTACTTTTGAAAGATATTGTGCATTTTTGAAGATATAAGAAGATTATGCATTAAAAACTATAAGTGCTTTTATTATATTAGAGAAAATTATCATTTGAAAGCACTTACAAAAGTATTGTTTTTAACGCATAATATTTTACTTGCATTGGTTACTTTTCCAGTCTGACACAATCCTAGAAAACCTTGTTAACTACAAGGACAGTTTCCTAAGTGTCCTGGAAATTCTCCAACTCAAGTAAATACTATTTCCAAAAGAATTTTGAAAATAAAACAATAGTATTTTGAAAGAAAAAATATTTAAGTTTTCAAAAAGGATTTTAAACGCGCAGTGCATGAAAACATATAGTTCAATAATTCTTTTAATTTAATCTCCCCCTAAACTTGACCCAGTCCTAGGAAGCTTGTTGACTACAAGCGATCTTCCTTGAGTCCTAAGGTTTGACTCAAATTATAAGAATTATCTAATAATTTAAACAAATAGTTAGAATTAATTTCTTTCGATTTAGACTCCCCCTAAATTTGACACTTCCTCGGAGTCCTTGTAGATCATGAAGTAGTGGGCCTTCCTCTATGTCTTTAGGGTTTACCAAAATCAAAAGAATAACTTTTAAAGTATGATAATTTTTAAGAAGATAATTTTTGAAAACACAACTTGAAATGATAGCACAGTTTTCGAAAATCCTGATGATAATTATTTAAAGAGTAATATATGAGGTTTTTGAATCAAATTTTTGAAAACCTTATTTTGAGATGTTACTAAATTTTAGAGCATGAGGTTTTTGAAAGAAATCTATTTTTTTTTTGAAAAATATTAAAAGAAAACTCCCCCTGTATCCGACACAGTCTAACTTTTATCTAAATTCCTTAAGGGATTTTAGTGTTGACCAGGTTTGACTATGTTGACTAAGGTTGACTGTGTTGCCCAAGTTTTAACCAGTTGACTATGTTTGATTGACAAAAAAAACTTAGATTCTAAAAGTGAGTCTATCATGAAATTCAATAATAAAGGGACGAAAAAGTAGGCACAGTAAAGTGAATTAATTTGACAAATAGAGACAATTTTGAATAACTTTTGAAAGTATATTTTATTTGAAAGGGTAGTGAGTTATGCATTTAGGTCCTAGATGTCTCACCCAGTTCTACATGATCAAGCATGTTAACCTTAAGGGTTTTTGTGAGACAGGTTTTAGTAGAAGATTTATTTTGAAAAGACCATGAATAATTTTAAAAAAGTTAAATTAATTTTTTTTAAACACAATTTAAATTTATTTTGAAAAGAGATATTTGAATCTAAAATTAACTGAAAATTTGTGTTAGATTCGAATTTAACAAAAAATAATTTGAATTTGAATTTCAAAAATTGGCTTCCAGGTCTTGGCGAGGCACTAGGCCTTCTTTGGCCGTAGCCTTATGGGATCATCCACCCTTTCCTTGACAAAGCCTTTTAATGAAATTTCATTTTCAAAATTATTCTTTGAAAAATTTCTGGTCTAACTAGATTGGGTCTTGGATCGGTAGCTTCGGCTAGTTCCGCCAAATTGGCTTCCCTAACGTACTATCATCTCACCTCCACCCAATACTATGTTGTTCAATTTTCAATTAACTGATTTAGTCCCAATCCTAATTCTAAGCAAAAAAAATAAAACACATAATTAAAACCAACAATTGTCTAAATAAGGTCACAATTGGAGTAATACTCCGGATTTTTGAATCAGCAATTATGATTTTTTTTTTATTATTTTTTTTTTTTTTTTTTTTTTTCTACATTTTTTTTTAATTAATGAATCATCACATTATTTAGGTAAATACATTTCTACTGTAATTTTTGTGATTGTTTGTCCATTCTTTATTTTTATTGTGTTCACTTGGTAATGCCGACTCCTGGCACTTGCATTGAATGCGACTGCTACTGATCCTGGCTGTGTAGATCTTACACTGTTGTAGTGCCTCTCTCCCTGCATGTGTAACAGATTACATGATTAAAATTTGAATTTACACTTTTACCTTTTGGTTCTTTATTGGGAATTTCCCCCTTGATTCTTGCCGCCTCGGATCTAGGCTCATCTTCTGATTTTGTGTCTGAATCGGACTCGGGTACTGGTTGAAGCTCCTTCTTTGGTGGTTCTTTAGGAGTTTTCCCTGTACTAAAATTTACACCTTCCTCAACCATTATAGTATCTGATTGATTATTTAATTCTAATTTTGAAAAGAATTCGAAATCAGTTACCGCCTCACTCAATTCGTCGTCTAATTCTGGTTCGATTTTGGATTCGGGTTCAGACTCTGACTCGGTTGTTTGTGCTTGGACTGAAAGGGCAAGATAATTTACTTCTTCTTCATCTGAGATTTCTTGATGAAGGTTAACCAATTTTTCCCATATTTCTCTAGCACATCTGCATGGACCTACTAGCTCGAGTTGCTCCTTGGTTAGGCCACATTGTAGGATTGAAGTTGCCCTTGCATCCGTCTCGATCTTCCTCAGGGTTGGTTCATCCAGTTGGTCCCACGTAAATGATAATCCCTCTTCTGTAGGGAGGTAGAACCCTATTTGAACGATCATCCATATGTCCATATGGCCTTCAGATGAAACTCCATTTGACTTCTCCAATGATTGAAGTTCTCGCCGGAGAATAGCGGTGGACGGACACTGTTCCACTCTTGGTTGGCCATTTAGTTTAACCTCGTATAGAAAAGAATTAACAGAATGTACCAAGACTTGGTCTTGGATTAGTAGTGCGGGAAAAAAAATAACCAAACAAAATTGCACGAATTTCGAGGCGAAATAATAATAAAATAATAAAGAGAATTTATGATAAATTTCTAAAAATGTTGATTTTGTCAATTCTGATTAATGATAAAAAAGTAGGAATTTAATGTTTAGAAAAAAAATTTTCTCAAACTAAAGTAGCACGAATTTCGAGAAAAATATTAAAATAATAATAAAAAAAATTTATGACAAAATTTCAAAAATTGTTTGTTTTATCAATTCAGACTTATGGTGAAAATATGAAAATTCAAAATTGAAAAAGGCGAAAAGAAATAAAAAGAAATAAAAAGAAATAAAAAAAAATTCGTAAATCCGAAAAAACTTTCAAACTGGTGGTTGCACCAAGTTTGAACTACCCCGCTCTGATACCACTTGTTGGATCGAGAAATGCGAGAGAGGGGGGGGGTGAATGTCGCAATTCGTTCGGATTTAAAAAGAGCGGGTGCGCAGCGGAAATAAAAGAGAACACAACAACGCAAACACAGCCGGTTTACTTGGTTCGGAGCCTGGGTTGACTCCTACTCCAAGGCCCACGGTCGTTGACCGTTTTCTGCGGGCAATTCTATAAGTTCGCAAAAGTTTACACACAAATAATAATAAAAATATTCTCGTAAACTTAAATACAACTCTTGTTACCGACGTCCGGTGAAGATTGAAGTTCTGGAGCAGCGGGACGTCGTCGGCTTGAGTTGGCAGCTTTCTGGAGCGTGTCGTGGAAGCAGAAGAGCGTAGAATTGTTGAAGGAATTGGTTGTTCAAGAATAGGGTCGAGGCCCTCTTTATATTGGGCAGGGGGCGCCCGATATGCTCGGGGCGCCCCCCACGTGGCTCTTGATCCGGCGAGCCCTCTGGTCAAGGCTGATCTCTTCATCTTCGGGATCAGCTTTGACCGGGGCGCTCGACGCGCGCGGGGCGCCCGGTTGACCGGTCAAAGCGTCATCTTCAGGGCTTCGCGAGAGTGAGCTGCAGCAGCCTTCAGTGGCGTGGCACAGTGGGCGCCCGAGACACGCGGGGCGCCCGAAACATCCGGGGCGCCCCCAAATGTGCTGTCGTCGGGGGGTTTACTTGCTCTGCTGACTTTGGGTTGACTCTGGGGCGCCCGAAACATCCGGGGCGCCCTGCTCAGCTACTGCCTCACTCCTTTGAGGCTCTCTGAGCTGCAGAAACACAGTCCTTCGGTCCTGCATCCAGGGTTAGTCCAAAACAACAATTAATAAGTTAATTTTACACAGCCTTGGCTGTCTTGGTTCTGACTTTAGGTCTCCAAAATGGAGCCCTAGGTCGAACCGACGCCTAATGTTCCCTCAAGGGGAACGCGTCCTCACCTACTCCTCTCGGGAGAATTTACCTGGTGCCAACCGGCTCCTCCAGTTGGACTTTTGCCTGACGGTCCTTTGTCGGGGCTTGGATGCCGAGCTGTCCTTCGCCCGGTGCCTAGCATTCCTTCGCTAGGGCTTTAGTCCCAGGCTGTCCTTCGCCTAGAGCCTAGCAGTCCTTCGCTAGGTCTTGGATGCTGGCAGTCCTTCGCCAGTTGCCTAGCAGTCCTTCGCTAGGGCTTGGATGCTGGCAGTCCTTCGCCAGTTGCCTAGCAGTCCTTTGCTAGGGCTTGGATACTGGCAGTCCTTCGCCAGGTGCCTAGCAGTCCTTCGCTAGGGCTTTTTCTGCACACTCAGTGAACAACGTTAGATCGCAAATAAACTTAACTTTGAATCCTTTGCCAATATCAAAACCAGGTTCGATATGGTGCTTCCTGCACCAACAGAATTTGTACACATAATATGATGGAGCCCATATTTAATTATGGGGTTAGTGAGGTAGTTCAATGATAATCTTTTAGTGGATTAGATTATCATTAATGGATCGAGCTTTGATTCATTAGAAGGCCAAGACCCAACTCCTCCTCATGGTCCCTATTGTAGCCTATATATACCTCATGAGTCATGAGACCAAGGGAGGCCATCTAACACAACCCTTAGCCTTAACCTAATTCTCTCCTGACCTCTCTCTCTCTCCTAGGGTTGGCACCGGCGGCTTGGAGGAGGAGGAAGGAAGTGGCGCAAGGGGAGAGGAAGAAGAGACTTCATCTTCTTCTCTTCATCTCCTTCTCTTCTCCTTCCTTGGGTGCTCGGCATCAGCAGGTCAAGTGGAGAGGAGAGTCGCCGGTGGTGCACCAAACTTTGGTGATCGACGCCGCAAGCAAGAGGAGGGAGGAGATTGGTTAGGGCTTGGGTTTTCTCCTTTTATTCTTCATCTTCTTCTTCCTCTATTCTTCCACCTTTGTCGGCGCAATCTTGAGGCTTGGAGTTTGGCCGACGGCGCAAGGAGGGATGGTTGTGCTAGTCGGCGGTGCTAGGGTTCCGGCGGCAACAAAGGAAGAAGGAGACCCTTAGGGTTTCGGCGCAAGTCAAACGGGAGAAGAAGGTGCCTTGGTGACTTCGTTTCTTGGAAGACCGTCGCCGACATGACGTCCAAGAAGAGGGTAGGACATACAATAGGAGATCGCGAGATAAACAAGAGGTATAATTCTTATTCGTGGTTCCTTCTTGCATCTAATTTATTGTTTGTTGTTAATTAACATGGAGCCCGAAGATAAACACAAAAATCGATAATCTATTCATCGTCTATTCCGCGGCTAACCAACTAGACGAGTTAGATTGCTTGAACAACAAGTTTGTTCAAGCGATCACTCAAGTTGAGTAATACGATGATGAATCAGTTGCTTGGGTAATTCATCTTCATCCGGATTTGTTTTAATTAATAAAATTTTAATCCTGGGACATGGAGAGGATTCCCATCCATGACCGAAACCAACAGGTCATCTGCAACACCCGAACCAAGCATACTCACCTCAGGCATCCGCAGCACCGCAAGGTAGTAAGGTTTAGGTCGCTCTTGGTCAGGCATCCACGGCAGCCGGACCAAGCCTACTCACCTTGGGCATCCGTAGCATCGCGAGGTAGTAGGTTTAGGCCGCTCTTGGTCAGGCATCCGCAGCACCTGGACCAAGCCTACTCACCTCGGGCATCCGTAGCACCGCGAGATAGTAGGGTTTTAACAGCTCTTGGTCGGGCATCCGCAGCAACCGGACCAATCCTACTCACCTCGGGCATCCACAACACACGAGGTAGTAGGGTTTAGGCAGCTCTTGGTTGGGCATCCGCAGCACCCGGACCAAGCCTACTCACCTCGAGCATCCGTAGCACCGCGAGGTAGTAGGGTTTTGCAGCTTTTGGTCGGGCATCCGCAGCACCCAAACCAAGCCTACTCATCTCAGGCATCCGCAGCACCGCAAGGTAGTAGCGTTTATGTAGCTCTTGGTCGGGCATCCACAACACCCAGACCAAGCCTACTCATCTTGGGCATCCGCAGCACCGCGAGGTAGTAGGGTTTATGCGCTCTTGGGCATCCGTAGCACCCAGAGCAAGCCTACCCACCTCGAGCATCCGCAGCACCACCAGGTAGCAGGGTTTTACAGCTCTTGGTCGGGCTTCTGTAGCACCCATACCAAGCCTACTCACCTCGGGCATCCGCAATACCGCGAGGTAGTAGGGTTTTACAACTCTTGGTCGGGCATCCGCAACACCCAGATCAAGCCTACTCACCACGAGCATCCTTAACACTGCGAGGTAGTAGGGTTTATACAGGTCTTGGGCGGGCATCCGCATCACCTAGATCAAGCCTACTCACCTCGGGCATCCGCAGCACCGCGAGGTAGCAGGGCTTTATAGTTCTTGGTCGGGCATCCACAACACCCAGACCAAGCCTACTCACCTCGGGCATCCGTAGCACCGCGAGGTAGCAGGGTTTTACAGCTCTTGATCGGGCATCTGTAGCACCTAAATCAAGCCTACTCACCTCGGGCATCTGCAGCACCGCGAGGTAGTAAGGTTTATGCAGCTCTTGGTCGGGCATCCGCAGCACTCAAACCAAGTCTACTCATCTCGGGCATCCGCAGCACCGCGAGGTAGCAGGTTTTTACAGCTCTTGGTCGGGCGCCAAACTTGTTCAAGAAGAATCGACGTCGACGGCCTATCACCAGAGTTCAACCCACGATGATGATGAAGAGAGTAGAAGAGCTCCCACCCTACGAGATTAACACGAGCATTAAGGGAAACACGTCGGAGGTTGTCCAACGGAGCCCACTCCGACGCTAAAGTCAGTACGAGAGTCTTGCAGATGGAAGGAAATAAGGAGAAGTACGAATAAGGATTAGCCTAACCTCTTTACCTGCGGGTTGGAGTACCTTTTATACCTGAGGCGGTTGCCACACATGTCACCAGGGTTTTATATCTGCCTTAAATGTAGAACGTATTAGATATAACCACATCACGACCAACCGAATGCATCTAAATCAAGGTCTTATATCAATGTGAATATTTAGCTATTTATAAAATTCACTAATATAGCTAAACTACACATAAACAAATTGCTACTTATGTGTAACAACTAATTTAAACTAAATACCAAACTTAATTAGTTTTGTCTTAATTGTAATGTCATTAAATTAATCCTAATTAAATGGTTAATTCATAAATAGAATAGACTGAAACCATCCAAATTCAATATTAATTTATCAAATTTAATCAACTTCTATTCCCATCGAACTCACTACGTATTAATTAAAATTTAATTATGATATAATAATAATCCAAAGTCAATAATCTCTTCATTAATATTAATTAATTAAATTTTATTTAATTAATCTAACCAATTTTGATTAATTAACCAAATGATTATTCCTTTTTAATCAATGTAATCAAAGTCAAACTAAGTTAATTGGATTACTCACAATTAATCAATTATCTAATGTCCCTTCATTTAGCCTTTTAATTATGAATCATCTAAATCATCAAACTAAATAATAATAATCAGAAACAAAACCAATCCAATAACACTCAAACGCTACACTTCACAGTAACCTCCCGATTAAAACCTACTCACACTACAACAAAATCTACACATAACCTTCAAATTCGAAATTGCAAACCCATTTCTCCATAACAACAAAACTACAGAAAATCCACCAACTGTGCATAAGCACTTTGGAAGAAATTCTACTGAATTGAACCCAAATTTGTGAAATTTCACTTATCTAATTGACTCGAATCAACTTTCATAAGAGAGTATCTGAAATCTCTATTTGCCAACCCATGCTTACCTTAACCAGCGCTGGCAAGGAGACCCTGCTCTAGATTCGCCAAGAACATCCGCAATTAAAGAGAAACGAATCGCGCCAAGGTCTGCAGAGATGGGGCACACAACACTCAAGTTGAATCAACTTGATCCAAAGGAATCCGCTACACAAATCAGAGAGACATCAAATGCTTACCGTGAAAGGATCACCGGCGACGAATCGAGGGCGCAGCAACGGAGGGAAAACACTCAAGGAAGGAGGAGGTTTTGGCGCTCTAGAGTTTGCAGCGAGATGGTTGCAACACAGAGAAGGAGAAGAACAATTTCCATAGCGCAATCAAGAGGAGGGTTTCACGAAGAGGCTATGGCGCAGAGGAGGCGGTTCCTTCGCACAAGAGAGCGGTTTTGTAGGTTTGACC
This sequence comes from Boesenbergia rotunda, assembly GCA_024364735.1. Lineage (NCBI taxonomy): Eukaryota > Viridiplantae > Streptophyta > Magnoliopsida > Zingiberales > Zingiberaceae > Boesenbergia > Boesenbergia rotunda. The sequence goes on from JAGFNQ010002661.1 coordinate 140,425, forward strand.
TTTTTGCAAAAAGCTCCCTCACCGTTTGTCAATCCAAACCAAGCCCCTATATTTTTGGATTTTAAGCATTTAAGCCCTTGAATTTTTCAATATCTAACAACAAGGAAGCAAAGGAGTGCATCAACCGGAATTCGAATCGCTCCATAGCAAGGACCCTAACATGGCTTGGTGTCCCCTGTTAAAGCTTGATCAGAAGCTCATTCTAGTAACCCACACCGCTGTCCCCTGACCTTGCCGTGGCGCGTGGTGGCAGTTCACCACTTGAAGGAGCCAGTTTTCCCTTGGAGCTACCATTCCAGACCCGATCGGGAGCTTCTCCCTCACCCCATCTCATGCCATCCATGGGAGGAGGAGGAGAGACGAAAGGGGATTCCCATCGTCATCTCCTCCATTCGTTTCTTCGATTCATTTCCATTCATTAAAGAGAAGAGATGAAAGGGGATTGTCATAGTCATCTGTCATGCACCTCACCTCCATCCGGTGAGCCTCCGTCCATTGAGGAGAAGAGACTAAAAAGGATTCCCATCATCTCTAACCTCCGACTCCTATAATCTCCATCACCTCACCTCCTTCCGGTTCACCTCCATCTGGAATATCGTTGGAGGGGGCGCGCTGGCCACGCCGATGTCTGTTGATGCATGTTGACGTGCAAGCATAAGCTAGAGTAGAAAGAAGCAAAGGCTCCACTGGTCTGAACCTACAGGGAAAGATATTATTTATTAAAAAAAAGAAAAAACTATTTCACCTGATAACTAACACTACTACCATATTAGTGTGTTGGTATAACACAACTATCAATGATCCTGTCGCGAAGCGAGGTAGAAGCCCCAAGAGCGAAATGGTCTCCCGAGTGCCATGAGCTGCTGATCTAACACCGACCTAGCTCCGACCTGCGAAAAAATGACCGTTAGCAAACCCGCCGGAGAAGATCCCCGATTAGGCCCTCCGACGATCAAGTCAGTATCTGCAGGAAATGTAGTAAAATAAAGGGAGATAGCAGAAGGAAGCATGATTGCACATACCTGCGGAAGGAAGAAGAGAGGGGCTTATATAGCCGGGGAGCTGACAACCCCTATCTATGTCAATGGGACAGGGATATGGTGCTTGTTAGCTCATGGGAGAGCACCAATCGGCGCCACAGCATGGCACGGGGTGCTCGTGTAGTACAATAGTACAGTGTCATCGACACATCTGCGACATAGGCCATAAATAAGTAAGGCTTGCACTGACCCTCTTGTCATGGTTGTACCTACGATGTTCTGGAGGTGGCGTAAGGAATGATTGATCCGAGGACCGCTTACCGACCGACGGGCCTGAGTGATATCGGCCGGGTCGGGTATAATATCACCGAGTGACGCGGGGGTATGCCATGAGTCGGGGGGTCGCTGAGCTGTAACTGCCTTGCCCTCTTTTAGTTCTCCTGGTTGAGTGTCCGACCTACGGGACATTGGGGGACTGGCTGCCTGACCTGGCCCTAGGTCGGGTAGCCAGCCCCGTTGACTAAGTCAAGAGACGCTCGGCATCTACCCACCCAATCCGTCTCGAGGCCGGGCGGTCGGGGGCTCAGGGGTCCCGTGGTTGGCCCGGGCCGCCTTCTGTCGACGTGGTTCATGGGCCCCTCGGTTCGCCTGTACTTCACATGCCTTGGCCTCAGCCCCCTCAAGATGCGGCGCCAGGCTGGCCGGCCGAGCCCCCCGTGGGCTAGGCCGGGATCATAAGCATCTCCCTCGAGTCTAATCGAAGGAGGCGCCGAGTCCGACTGACTGGACTATTGTTTCAGAGCGAGCCTGGCACACCCGAATGACCCACCTCATTCCTGCCGACCACAATAGCTTCCTTTGGGCGTGCTGCCTGACCGGCCGATCCGGTCACATCGTCCTGTCTTTTCTATTTCATCCCTCATTATGGCCGAGGCGATTCGTATCCTTCGCCTTAATTGTGGCATTTAACCGCTGAGCCACGTATCTTCAGCCCATTGTCATCCCGAGCGATGAGGGGTCTGCCACCCGTTCCTGTGAATGATTGGCGCGCACGTGTGCCGCACCACCTCAGGGATTATTCTAGGCCTGATCGGATGACTCACATCTGTTCCCGCTTTTCCTCCAGCCCGTCATCGGACGCTCAACGTCGCCTCTTAGGCCCTATAAATAGGCCTTTTACCCTTCGGGTTTTACCATCGTCTTTTACCCCCCTCCCCCCTCCCGACATCGAATGGCTGTCCTCGTGTGCTTTGTTAGGGTTCCGGTGAGGTTTGGCTGTGCGCAATTCCGATTATCTTCTCCGGCGTGCTTTTTTCTCTCTGGGTTAGTCTTCTTTCCTCTGCTTTCTCCTTATGGCTTCTTCTTCCTCTCTTCCCTCGGGCCCCTGGTACTCTACCATGGTGTCTGAGCTCGACTATCACGATCTCGAGGAGATCCATGCCGGTTACCATATTTCGCCCGACCACCTTCTTCGCTTGCCCCGTTCCTCCGACCGACCCGCGACCCCTCCCCCTCATTATATCACCATCTCCCGAGACCATCTGTAGGTCGGGCTGCGCTTTCCAATTCATCCCTTCATCGCCTCGATCTGTCATTTTTCCCGCATTTTCCTTGTCCTAGCTGGCCCCGAATGCCATCCGACTCATCTGCGGGTTGGTAATCATTTTTTCTCTATATAGAATTCCTCTTAGGCCTGAAGTTTTCTACCCGAAAAAATAAGAGCCAAGCGATTTCTTTTTTCAAGCCCGAGCCCACACATCTTTTTTGTTGAAACTTCCAACCTCTAACAAGAGTTGGAAGGAGCGATACTTCTATGTTCGTACTATCCTGGCCCCAAGCTGGTCGGTCAAATGGATAGCGGACCTTCCTCCTCCTTCACCTCTCCATAAGAACTACCGGTCTTCCCCTCTTTATCTATCAGCCCTCTCCAAAATCAGGGGTCGGCATTTCCATGGAGGGAATTTGCTGAGCGAGGACATCTTGTACATATTCGGGCTCAGCTCGATGTCGTTTCGCCAACCTGCCTCATTTGGTAAGTTCACTGTTTTGTCCTTTGTCCTTTTATGGCTGACTAAGTGTTGCCAATTTTGCAGCCAACATGATGCTAGCGGTGACTCTAGAGGAGGGCTTTGGCTTGGACGACGCCGAGCTGGAGGCTTGCACGGCCGAGCAACTAGCTCAGAAGACGACTAGCCGTGCCCGTGCCGACATTCGTTTGTCGTTTGTCTATGTTTTGTCCTTTGTCCGAGTCATCGTGTTCTGCCCTTCCCGTGCCCGTGCTGGCATTCGTTGAGGTTCCCGAGTCCGAGTCGGAAGACGACTAGCCCCTCATCCTCCGGCGTGGGCAATCACCAGAGTCGAGCCCGAGCCCCTACCCACCGACCCCGCGGAGGCTTCTACCAGCCGGCCGAGCAAAAGGCAGAAGGGGAAGTGGCCCGCAGTTGAGTCCTCCACACCGCAGTCATCTTCGCATCAGGCGTCCTCGAGGGAGTCTAGCTCTCCCCGGTTGGGGCATCAGCTCAGGCAGTCCCTGATGGATCTCCTACCGCCCTCGGTCTCCGACCTCCGCATGAGCATGAAGGAGCCAAGTGGCGCGACCTCCGGCCGGACGCAAGATGTCCAGTTGCACGGACCGCTCGCCAACCACTTCCTTCATGGCCTATGAGAATGCAATTTCCGCGGTCCGAGCATTCGGGCAGACACCTTCATGTCACAGCTACCCAGGTATGCTAAGATTGCTTTCGTTTATTTCTTGCGCCTTCCCCACTCGGGGTACTGATAAGGCCTTTTTTATGCATTGCAGCTCTGGGTCGCGAGCTATGGCATGTCAATGACCATGCTGGCGCATGCTAGGGCACGGTTCCAAGCGGAGCGATGAGTAGGAGCCCTAGAGCCAATTATATGATGATTGACTAGGGACATTTTGTATCATATTCTATTATTAACAAAGACATGTTTGGTTATTATACATACTTTATACTTGTGCCAAATAACTAAGTATAATAATGTCCTTGGGTAGTAGGTTCTTATCTACATCATATCGATTGGTTGAATCGATAGTGAGATAATGTAGAGAACACTACACTAAACCATTCCTAGTCAAGCATTAATATTCAAGGACAATATTAATGCATGGAGACTAGCATGTAGGTCAATTGATGACTTGAGTTCACAAGTCATAGATATAAGATATCAAGTTGACACATGGGTATATATTAGAGAATGTGTACTGAATTGACCCGTCATGATAAAGTTTCATAGATTGTCATATGAGTGTCATAAACTTTCTCATGTGACTATTAGTATGAATAGTCCTTAGACCTGAAGTCACTACGGTTTCCTACATAAGGAGTTGTGTATTTTGGTATCATCAAACGTCACCCGTAACAGGGTGGACTATAAAGGCTATCACTGGGTATGTAATGAATTATGTGGAGGGATGTGAGTGATGTAGATGAGATCTATCCTTCCTATATAACGGGAGTAATATCTGTGGACCCCTTGATCGAGTAGGACTACTAAAATGCATGGTCATGCTCAAATGAGTCAATATGAGATATTGAGCTCATTTGTTTGAGTGAGTCTACTCGGGGATCAAGAAACACAAAGATTGATCGAGGATGACACGATCTATGCATCATTGGTCAATCTAGATATCAAGGATAGAAGGACAAGGTCATATATTATCATAGTCACGAAGGTTAAGTCGGATCTCGACTTTTCTTGTTACTTGGGTAGCAATGATGCATTGCTAGATGCTGCGCATTGCTTATGTGTCTAAAGCGGTTTAGACACATTGTCAACGTTACGAGAGCCTATTGGGTCACACACTAAGAACATGATGCTTCGGAGAGCTCGGGAGACTTAGTCGGGGGCTTGGGAGACTTAGTCAGCGCTCGGGAGACTTAGTCAGGAGCTTGAGAGGCCTGGTCGGGAACTCATGAGATATTAATTCATTAAAGTATTTAATGAATTAATAATAAAGGAAAAGGAAAAGTCTCTTTTCATTGAATGGAGAAAAGTTGAAGAACCACATGAGAAGATGTGCTCTTTATTGGCATTAATGAATGGAAGCTAAAAGGACAAAAACCTCTTCATATTCATGGGATGAGTATAAAAAAGGGTCTTGTCATTTTGAAGGAGAGAGTTTTTCCCTTCTTCCTCTTCTCCCTCTGGGCCGAAACCCTTTTTGGGGTTCTTGTTGCTTTTGTGAACTACCTCAAGTTGCTAGCACAACTAAGGTAGTTCTTCTCCGAAGTAGAGAGATCGTGTCCGTGTGGATGCACATAGAGGCACGGACATTTGAATGTGCAAGAGATCCGGCGCACCTTGAACGAGCGGGATAAATGAAAGGGCATGCATCAAAGGTATATCTATGAGATAAGTAGTTGTAGATCAACTTTGCACGAGTTTTTCTTTTGCATGGATCTCTCGAGGGATCTTGTTTCCGCTGCGGTTTTGTGTTTATGTCGCCGGGAGATCCCTACATCCTCCACACCGCAGTCATCTTCGCATCAGGCGTCGTCGGGGGAGTTTGGCTCTCCCCGGTTGGGGGATCAACTCAAGCAAGTCCTGATGCATCTCCTACCGCCATCGGTCTACGACCTCCGCATGAGCATGAAGGAGCTGAGTGGTGCGACCTCCGGCCGAACTCAATATTTCCAGTTGCACGGACCTCTCGCCGACCACTTCCTTCATGGCCTACGAGAATGCAATTTCCGCGGTCCGAGCGTCCGGGTAGACACCTTCATGTCAACAGCTACCCAGGTATGCTAAGATTGCTTTCATTTATTTCTTGCACCTTCCCCACTCGGGGTACTTACAAGGCCTTTTTTATGCGTTGCAGCTCTGGGCCGCGAGCTACGGCATGTCAATGACCATGCTGGCGCATGCCAGGGCACGGTTCCGAGTGGAGCGACGAGTGGAGCACCTGAAGACCCGGCTACAGCACACTCGGCTGACTTCCGATGAGGCCTCTCTCAATGGCCTAAGGGTCGAGGTTATCACCCTACAAGACTTGTTGGCCCACTCGGAGGAGCAGTTGGAGATCTCTAAGGCACAAATTATTTCGGTTGATACAGCGGTCGCCCAAGCGCATCTCTGAGTGGCTCAAGTTGAACATATGGAGCTCAAGGCTTGGGTTCTCAAGGACCAGTTGTAGGAGGAGCTACAGAAGACTCAAGCCGACCTCCTTGAGGCGACCCGTGTCTCCAAACCCCTGCGCTCCCAACTGGCGACCAAGGAGCAGGAGGTCAGCTCGCTAACATGCCAACTGGCCAGACAGGATGCCAGGCTACGTGCCCAGGCCGAGGAGCTGGGTCGGCTGCGCGTGCATCAGTCCGCCTGGGAGGCAACCCGGTCGGAGTTCGAAGAGCTACGGGCTTATAAGGCGAACGAGGCAGCACGGTGGGACGCCTGTAGAGTTGAATATATCAACTCTAGGGAGTTTAGTCGGCAGGTGTCCGAGTGGCTTCGGGCCATGTTGAAGCATCAGATGCTCAACATGATCAAGCAGCTCAAGCAGGGCGGGCATATTGCCCCCGACCTGCCCCTCTCGGCGGTCAAGCTTTCGGGCATGGCCCAAAACCTGCCCGAGGAGGTCCGCCGACCCTTCAAGTGAGGGTTGGGTTTTTGTTTTTTTCCTTTCCTTTTATCATGTAGAGGCTTGCCTCACTCTCTGTAATGTTAGTGTTTTTAATGCAAGCCTTCCTTTGTTTGTGCTTTCTCCGATGTGCTTGTTCTGCTACTAAGTGTTGACGACTCGAATGGGCATGCGTGAAGTCAATCCGGGTGAGGTAACAATTAAGCAACTCAGCTTCATGAGTGACCAGGTTAAGCATTCTAGCGCGATTGTTTCTAAGTGTAGGCTACTCAGGGAAATTAGCAAAGAAATTGGGCAAAGGGAACCAAGCCGCGTATAAGGCTACTGACTCCGGGAGTTCAAGGCTTTGCCATTAGGTTGGCTTAATCCCGAGGCACGTGGGTCACCCTGTTTCCTGGTCCAAGCCAAGGGAGTAACGGGAATCTGCCCTCCTACAGCTCGCACTAAGGCGAGAGTCGAGACCATCGGTCGGATTGTTCCCAGGGAGCGTGGTCCACCACGCGTCCGACTGGGAGCTGAGCCGAGAGGTTTGTGGGAGAATGCCCACTTGTAACTCGCAGGGAGCATGAGTCTGGACACTCAGTCGGGTCATACCCAAGGAGCGTGGGCCACCACGCGTTCGACTGGGAGCCGAGCCGAGGGGTGCGTGGGAGCATGCCCACTTATAACTCATGAGGGTCGAAAGTCGAGATCGGGCCAACCCCTTCCGAGCCAGTTGCCCGGTCGGCAGGTTAACGTCTCTTCCACCGTCCTATCTGTTGAGGCAATCTGTGGTCCAGAGTGACCACGTGTTTTGATGATTGGGCAAAGGGTTTAAGTTAGGTTTTCCCTTGTGTTCTCATATGTGTATGTTGAGTGTGCAGGATGTACAGGTTACACATATGGACTTGACTGGACGACCTCAGTATGGTGAAGGGTGGCATGGAGGCAAGCTGGAGACTTGCGTGCGCATCCGAGGGACCTTGGAGAGCAGGGACGATAAGCTGATGGACGTGAACTTCGAGCCATGCGTGAAGGATGGCATGGAGGCAAGATGGAGGTTTGCATGCATCCGAGGGACGGGAGCCGAAGATGAAGAGGGCGTGAAGGCAATAGTTGTTAGTGATATGAGAGAAGTGTCCTAAGGCAATCGCCTTATGATGTAAACATTTATATTAATAAATGATAATTCACTATTTGAGTATACATGTTTTGTGTATTTGATTGGGATCTTAAACTCATCTACTGAATGTCCGCAATACAACTCACAGCATAAGAGAATTTGTGATGGGATCACAACTAGTGATTATCTCTAATGTGCAATTGTGAAGTATTGAAATTATCCCTAGTCGATGAATTGATAAAAACGGACACTATCAATTCTGTTGAGACTAGCATGGGTTATTCTCTAATCAGCTGATTCTCACTGGCTGGTGACATTGGGATGTCCGGAGATAAACATGGATGCTAGTTAAGGGAACTAGTTCATTGGAGTGACTAGCTGTAAGACTTCATATGGGAATCTACATGTAGATATGTCAATGAAGTTCTTACTGCAGCTTAAGTGCGATGTTCCTTTGACTTGCGGTGTTCAAGTCATCTTGGTCATGGAGACTTATACTTTAACATCTTAAGCAAGCATCTCCAAGGAGGTGTGGACCTAGGATGATTGGGTATAAGCCGAAGTGCTCGAAGATGTTTGAACAGCCTACAAAGGATTCACCACTCCTTGCGAGGAGATGTATACCCAGGCCTATCGTCGGATTGTTACTCAAAACCTCTGGCCAGAGTAGATCATGTTTAGAGTGCGAGTCTCTTAAATACATGAGAGTAATTAGAAATCCAAAGGACGAGAAAGACACTACTTGGGCTAGGTGTGACATAGTCAGCCTAGTGGGGATTGACACAAATAGACCGTGTCCTGAACCAAGTGGGTATAAGATGGTGAAGGGAATGGGGCACGATTCATTAGAGCTGCTGAAGGGTTTCAGAATAATTTCTTCTGAGGTCAAACCGTTGATCTTTCGATTAATTGGGGGTCATGATGTACTACTAGTTGCCACTCATGATCGTTCTATAATTTGTTGATTATAGACGGCCAACATAAATCGAAAGCCTATTTAGTCACACGCACTACGAGTAATCCGAGGGATTTAAAACGAGTTGAAAAATTGGATTTTCCGATCAAGAGAAATAAGTCGAATCTGAGTTGATCAGAGGCGTAACGGAAACTTAAAATGGCTAAGTCTTTTGAAGGCTTATTGGGCGAATTAAATGAGTTTAATTCGTGATCGGTTCGGGTTGTTTTGGCCGACCAAAGAGGGTGCCCACCCTATTGGTTTGGCCGGCCAATGAAAGGGGGATAAACCAATTTAATTGGTTTAATTAATAAAATAAATCTAGCGCGATTTATTTTATAAATTATGGATAAATAAATTGATATATAAAGAAATTTATATAAAGAGATTTATAAATAAATTTGTAGAAATTTATTCTTTTTATGGAAATTAAAATGAACCATGAATTGGTTTTATTTTAATTTATAAAATCAATTATGAATTGATTTATCCATAATAAGAAAATTTTTATACAAATTTTATTCCATAATTAAAAGAGAGAAGTAATTGTTTTATTATAAATTAGTTATAATAAAACTTGGTTTAAACGGAATAATTCATAAAAGAATTTATAGGATAAATTTGTTATGAAAAATTCCGTTAAGAGGGAGACTTGGCAAGGGAGAAGCAACTATATAAGGAACCAAAAGGAAGCCTTTAATTCCTAATGAATAATTGATAGAGATTAATTATTCTCTCCCTCTCTCTTTCTTATTCTCTTTTCTTCCTCTTCTCCTTCCCATTAGGGTCGGCGCCCTCCTTGTGCTTTAGGGCCGGCTCCTCCCTTTCCCACCCTAGGGCCGGCGCACCCTAGGGTTGCCGTGGACCAAGAACACCAAGGAGAAGCCAAGAAGAAGAAGAAGAAGCGAATAGCAACTCCTCTCTTCCCGGAATTTCGATTCCGTTTCTTGGTGGTACGTTTCCATTAATTTCTCTTGTTCTTTTAGTTGTGCCTTCCGAGAATCTAGTAGTTCTCGTCGGCACAAAACTCGTGACTTTGCGAAGTCATCCCGAAGAGAACTCGGCGTGGACGCGAATAGAGGCGGAGCTTCCAAGGGACGCTACGGTTGGATCTCGTCCTTTTTCCGACTTACGAGAGGTATAAAGTAAATTAGTTTACTTTTCCGCAATATTTTATTTTATGATTATGTCAATACACCATAAGGTTGCATGCTAGATACGTGATTAAAATAATTTAGGAAATTATTTTATGCTAATTCTTCCGCTGCACGTAAAAATTTTGAATTTTACGAACCCGTATCCTTGTCGACATGCACCCGGTCCCAACAGTGGTATCAGAGCCGGTTAGTGTTCGACATAATCATATAATTATTTTGCGGAACACTTTGTCATAATCTCAATTTTGGAAAAATTTTCAATTATGGAAACTTTCCAATTATAATAAATTTTAGATTTAGGAATTTCTAAGTTTGGAAATCCTCATGAAATTTCGCAAACTTTTGAAATATCCTAGTTTCTAAAAATTTTATAATAATTGTGAAAACTTCCCATCTTTGGAAACTTTCCAATTTTGGAAATTTTCTATTTTAGAAATTTTCCAACTTTGGAAATATGTAAGTTTTCTTTGTACCAGAAACTTACAATTATTCTGAAAACCAATTTATGAAATCTCGCAATTTTGGGCACTTTCTTTTAAGAAAGTCTAGACAAATTCATGGACAGTTAATTGACAATTAAATTTGAATTGGTCTTTAAATTGACAACAAAATTCTTTATTTTGGATTGAGCCTCGGGGAGCCGTCCAATTTAAAGCTAGTTGTTGTAATTTAATTTCCCAATTTTTTAATTGAAATTGTCATGTTTGATTTGGATTGAGCCTCGGGGAGCCGTCCAATTGGATTTACAACAAATTATTTTTCTTTGGGTATCTGAACCTCGGGGAGCCACCCTTAGAAAACGATTTGTTGTAATTAATTAAATCCATGAATAAAATATGCTTTAAGAGGTGATACTCTTACATATTGTTGTCTCCAAAATTAATTAGGAAAATGGTTTCCTATAGAGTTTCTTAATTGAGATTTTCATGAAAATAATATGTGGTTGAATTAAGGGAATTGTCTCTTAATTTAATAAGTTTTGATTTAGAGAAATCAAAGTCTTGAACATATTATTTCCAAAATTGATTATGACAATTTAGGAAATTGTTTCCCAAAACAATTCCTTTAATAAAGTATGAAATTAGAATGAGGAAATACGGTTCCTAATTCAATTCATGAGACTTGATAACTTAAGTCACATACATACTTTATTAAGGAAATCGTTAGTCATGACATATGTCATGAATGTGCTTAGAAAAGATGAGACCCAAAACCCCTTACAAAATATTAAAGCCAACACCTTCCATTAATATGGTTAGAATCGGAGTTTTGTTTCTCGTTTGGGTTGATGGACACATCCATGCCCGACTTGAACCTCAACATGTTTAAACCATGGAATTAGTTTATGAATAATATAGTTGGAGTCAGAGGTCAATCCTTAGTTTTGGTTGTTGGACACATCCAAGCCTAACTAAACGGTTGAATGAGCTCCAACCATATTAAAACTATTTCTTGATTAATGGGTCAGCCTTAAGCTTGGAGCATCGATTTGTTGTGCCACAGCCAAGGTCGATGTAAAGAGAGGTGCAGTTGGGTGCTATGTAAAATGTTACATACTTGTTAATGAATTAACAACCCAATAATTTATGCAAACATTCAATTAGTTGATAGCATAAAGTGATAGTTACATATATGTGATATGTAATCGGTATAATTACCTACCTTCATAGCTAAGAATAACTTGATGGCCACAGCCATGGTGGTTCTTATATATGGTTAGATATCAACCTATTTGGAGATGTTCCTACGATCTCCCGAATTGATAAAAAGGGTTATTCAATTTGAAAAATAAATAGGATTTTATTTATATATGTTGATACATTCTTTAATCATTCTTCTCACATAAACTCAATTTGTATTTCTAGGATAATCACTCGATCATGTCTTCTCTAAACTTGCGTTCCATTTTGGACACCAATAAACTGACTGGGCCGAACTACATGGACTGGCTTCGAAACCTAAGGATAGTCCTTAAGGCAGAGAAGCTTGCTTATGTCCTTGAAGATCAACTTCCCACCCATCCTCCAGAGAATGCAACTCCAGACCAATTGTTGGCCTATCAGAAACATGTGACTGATTCTGAACTTGCGAGTTGCATCATGCTAGCCTCTATGGTACCTGAGCTGCAAAAGCAGCATGAGCATATGGATGTTTATACCATCATCTTCCATCTTCATGAGTTGTTTGAAGAGCAGGCGAGATCCGAAAGGTTCGAAGTCTCCAGACTCCTCTTCACCACTAAGATGCAGGAAGGCACTTCTGCCTCGCAGTTTGTGTTAAAGATGATGGGGTACATTGAGCGACTGAGCGCACTCGGTTTTGTAATGGATCATGAACTAAGTATTGACTTAATTCTGAGTTGTTTGCCCAAGAGTTATTCACAATTTGTGATGAACTATCGGATGAACAAACTAGAGACCACCATTCCTGAGCTGCTCAACCTGCTGAAGACTGTAGAGCCTTCTGTAAAGCCGGATCAAAAGGCGGTACTGTTAGTTGGTTCCTCGAAGAAAGGTTCTAAGAGGAAGGCCAAGGAACAGAACAAAGGGAAGAAGAAAAGGGCCAAGAAGACTGAAAAGAAACCAAAAGGAACCTGTCATCATTGTGGCAAGGAGGGTCACTGGCGAAGAAACTGCAAGGTTTATCTTGAGTCCTTGAAGAAGAAGGCATCCGATGCCCCATCCTCTTCAGGTATCTTCGTTATTGAATGTCACTCTATTTCCTCAGATACCTGGGTACTTGATACTGGGTGTAGCTCACATATATGTAATGACATACAGGGGCTAAGGAATAGAAGAAGACTCGTCAAGGGAGAAGCGAATTTGCGGGTTGGGAATGGAGCAAAGATTGCTGCTGTTGCCATCGGAACATATTTGCTAAAGCTCCCCACTGGACGTGTCTTAGAATTGGATAATTGTTATTTCGTTCCTTCGTTAATAAAGAACATTGTATCTATTTCATGTTTGAATGAAAAAGGTTATCATTTAACTTTTAGTAACAATTGTTGTTACATAACTTTAAATGGCGTTCTTTATGGGAATGGAACTTTGTGCAATGACATCTACACGTTAGATTTATCCAGTGACGTTTTCAATATCGAAGTTAGCAACAAACGTGCTCGAATAGATAATCGAATAGACTCCTACACTTGGCATTGCCGTCTTGGCCATGTAAGTAAGAAATGCATGACCGAATTACACCGATGTGGAATTCTGGAATCATTTGAACCCGGTTCATTTGATACATGTGAATCATGCTTAAAAGGCAAGATGACCAAATTACCCTTCTCCGGAAAAGGTAATCCAGTGGAAGAATTGCTTGGTCTGATACATACTGATGTATGTGGACCAATGTCAACTCTTGCACAAGGAGGCTATAGCTACTTCATCACCTTTATCGATGATCACTCACGATTCGGGTATGTGTTCTTGATGAAACACAAATCTGAAGCCTTTGAGAAATTCAAAGAGTTCAGAAATGAAGTAGAGAAACAGCTTGGCAAAAGTATTAAGATACTTCGATCGATCGGGNTAACTGTAAAAGGTTACAGTGATGCAAGCTTCCAAACTGACCAGGATGACTACAGATCGCAGTCAGGGTTCGTGTTTTGCTTAAATGGTGGCGCTGTCAGCTGGAAGAGTTCAAAGCAGGATACAGTTGCTGATTCTACAACAGAAGCTGAGTACATTGCTGCATCTGAGGCAGCAAAGGAGGCAGTTTGGATCCGCAAGTTCATTACTGAGCTTGGAGTGGTTCCTAGCATAGCCGACCCAGTACAGCTCTATTGTGACAACAATGGAGCTATTGCGCAGGCTAAGGAACCTCGTTCACACCAGCGGACCAAACACATACTACGGCGTTTCCATCTCATTCGAGAGATCATCGATCGAGGAGATGTGAAGATATGCAGAGTACCCACAGAGGCTAACATTGCAGATCCCTTGACCAAGGCTTTGGCACAGACCAAGCATGATGGTCACACTAGGTCATTGGGTATTAGATACTACAGTGATTGGCACTAGTTCTAGTGGGAGATTGTTAGTGAGAGCCCTAGAGCCAATCATGTGATGGTTGTTGTATGGACTCATTGTATCATATTTCATATATATATATAAAGGCATTTGATTATGGTTATTATACTTACTTGTATTGGTGCCAAATAACTAAGTGTAATAACGTCCTTGGTAGTAGGTTCATATCTATATCAATCGATTGGTTGAATCGATAGTGAGATGATATGAGAACACTACTCTTAATTATTCCTAGTCAAGTATTAACATTCAGGGACAATGTTAATGCATAGAGACTAGCATGTAGGTCAACACGATGACTTGATCTCACAAGTCATGGATATGAGATATCAAGTTGACACATGAGTATGCATTGGAGAATGTATACTGAATGACCCACCATGAGAAAGTATCATGGATCGTTATATGAGTGTCATATACTTTCTCATGTGACTATTAGTATGACTATTAGTCCTTAGACCTGAAGTCACCATAGTTCCCTACATAAGGAGTTATGTACTTTTGTTTCGTCAAACGTCACCCGTAACTGGGTGGACTATAAAGGTGATTACTGGGTATATAACAAATTATGCGGAGGGATGTGAGTGATGTAGATGGGATCTATCCCTCCTATATGACGGGAGAGATATCATAGTCTTGATAGAGTGAGATCACTAAGTGCATGGCCATGCCCAAATAAGGCAATATGAGATATTGAGCTTATTTGATTATAGTGAGTCTACTTGGAGTTCAAGACACATAAATTGATTGGAGGATGACACGGTCTATGCTTCATAGAAGATCAATCTAGATATCGACGATAGAAGGACATTGTCACATATTATGAAAGTCATAATTAGTAGTCACATTGGTGATGTTGGATCTCAACATTCTTGTAACTTGGGTAGCAATGATGTGTTGCTAGATACCGCTCATTGCTTATGTTTCTAAGAGGTTAGAAGCATTGCCAACGTTACAAGAACCTATAGGGTCACACACAAAGAACAAATAGATGGAGAAAAAAATGAAGTCAAGTTTGACTTGGCTAAATATGGAAAGTCTATAAAAGGCAAGTTTGACTTGACCCAAATCCAAATCAAGTTTGACTTGACTTGGTTCCACTTCAAGTTAGACTTGACATGGGAGAAGAAATGGAGTCAAGTTTGACTTGACTAAATATAGAAAGTCCATAAAAGGCAAGTTTGACTTGACCCAAATCCACCTCAAGTTACACTTGACTTAATGCCACATCATGGTAATGAATTGGAATGGAGCCAACCATTGATGATGCTCCACATCATCAAGAGCATTAAGTGTGGATGCCACCTCATCAAGGAAGATTAATGGTCAAGTTTGACTTGACAAAAAGGCCACCTCACCTTGACTTGACCAAGTGATGACTTGGCTTGGTATTTGACCAATGATGATGCTCCACATCATCTCCAAAGGTTGTAACCCCCCCATTTGAATTTGAATTCAAATTGAAAGGGGGTTATGGCCGGCCACTTAATGGCCATTAATGGCCATTATGTGGCCAGCCACAATGAGAGAACAAAACCAAGTTTTGGTTCCATGTTTCTCATGGTGTGTCTTCTCTTCTTCCTCCTCCAAGTGTTGGTGTTCTTCTTCTTCTTCTCCTCTTGGCCGAACCCTTGAAAGGTGCTAGCACACCTAAAGGGTTTCCTCCATCCACTTTGTTTGCGTGGATACTTCTAGAGGGACGACACTTGACGTCCTAGAGATTCGACATCCAAAAGGAGCGAGCGGGATTAAGCGGGGCACGCACCAAAGGTAAAATGGTTTATCCCTCTTTAGATCTAGGAGTAGATCGAGTTTTGAGCATGAAATGAATACGTGATTTTTGTTTCGGAATTTTTCTTCGCACGAGATCCATGGCTTTGGGTTCTCGGGGTTTCCGCGACGCGAAAAGGCAGTTTTCGCGGCCCGAAAAACCCAACAGTGTCATATACTTTCTCATGTGACTATTAGTATGACTATAGTCCTAGACCTGAAGTTACCATAGTTCCCTACATAAGGAGTTACGTACTTTGGCTTCGTCAAACGTCACCCGTAACTGGGTGGACTATAAAGGTGATTACTGGGTTTGTAACAAATTATGCTGAGGGATGTGAGTAACGTAGATGGGATCTATCCCTCCTATATGACGGGAGAGATATCTTCGTTCTTGATAGAGTTAGACCACTAAGTGCATGGCCATGCCCAAATAAGGCAATATTAGATATTGAGCTTATTTGATTATAGTGAGTCTACTTGGAGATCAAGACATATAGATTGATTTGAGGATGACACGGTCTATGCCTCATGAAAGATCAATCTAGATATCAAGGATAGAAGGACGTTGTCACATATTGTGATGGTCACAATTATTAGTCACAATGGTGATGTTGGATCTCGACATTCTTGTAACTTGGGTAGCAATGATGTGTTGCTAGATACCTCTCATTGCTTATGTCCTTAAATAGGATTAAGGGCATTGCCAACGTTACAAGAATGTCGAGATCCAACATCACCATTGTGACTAATAATTGTGACCATCACAATATGTGACAACGTCCTTCTATCCTCGATATCTAGATTGATCTTTCATGAGGCATAGACCGTGTCATCCTCAAATCAATCTATATGTCTTGATCTCCAAGTAGACTCACTATAATCAAATAAGCTCAATATCTAATATTGCCTTATTTGGGCATGGTCATGCACTTAGTGGTCTTACTCTTTCAAGAACGAAGATATCACTCCCGTCATATAGGAGGGATAGATCCCATCTACGTTACTCACATCCCTCCGCATAATTTGTTACAAACCCAGTAATCGCCTTTATAGTCCACCCAGTTACGGGTGACGTTTGACGAAGCCAAAGTACGTAACTCCTTATGTAGGGAACTATGGTAACTTCAGGTCTAGGACTATAGTCATACTAATAGTCACATGAGAAAGTATATGACACTCATATAACGATCCATGATACTTTCTCATGGCGGGCCATTCAGTATACATTCTCTAATGTATACCCATGTGTCAACTTGATATCTCATATCCATGACTTGTGAGATCAAGTCATCATGTTGACCTACATGCTAGTCTCTATGCATTAACATTGTCCTTGAATGTTAATACTTGACTAGGAATAATTAAGAGTAATGTTCTCTATATCATCTCACTATCGATTCAACTAATCGATTGATATAGATAAGAACCTTCTACTCAAGGACGTTATTATACTAAGTTATTTGGCACCAATACACATAAGTACAATAACCTTAAGAAATGCCTTTATATATAAGAAATATATATACAAGAATATGATACAATGAGTCCAAAAAGTAATCATCATATGATTGGCTCTAGGGCTCTCACTAACAATAGTTCAGCACATGGGCTGTAAAGGGATACTAATAAGTTGGAATCTGGCGCACCTGTTCGTAGGTTATCCTAGGGGAATGAAAGGTGGTTCTATAGTCCTATGGATCAGAGGGTAATCGTTGGTATGAGTACCTTCTCTTAAAAGAAGACTATGTGATGAACCATAAGCCCATGAGTAGAATTATTTTTGAGTAAATTTAAATGGGGACATTCTGACCTTAGTACCAACTATACAACAGGATATACCACAAGTCACTGCACCTCGTGTCACAGAAGATACACAGGGAGTACCTCATCGTAGTGGGAGGGTTGTTAGTCAACCTAAAGGATTCATGTTCTTTGGGAGAGTCTTTGGACTTGATCCCTGGTGACCATGAATTAAGATCCCTGGATCTATGATGAGGAACATCCACATTGAAGACATAATCCAGTCACTTGGATTTGTTCAAAGAAAGGATGAGGTATGTGTATATATGAAATACGACGGAAACGTAGTCGTATTTTTGTACTATATGTAGATAATATTTTGTTGATTGGCAACAAAATCAAAATACTATCAGATGTAGGAGTATGGTTGTCCAAGCAGGTTGATTTGAAAGACATGGGAGTAGTGAGACACATCCTTGGGGATCAAATATCTAATGGATCTCCAGAGAAGGATGATGTGCTTATCCTAAGTGTAACGACTTGGAAAATTCTCTTAATATTTTTTTAAAATATTAAGCATGTTTAAATAATTTTCCAAGGGACCTAGAAATATTAAGGAGAACTTTGGCCTAGAAAATCCATGTTTTCTCATTTAAATTGAGAAAACTAAGTACCAATGAGCTTTAAATGGGCTCCAAAAATGGGTATTAAGTAGGTAAAAAAATTAATATAAATTAGGTAAAATTAATATAAATATAAAAGAATTTTATTTAGGAATATTGGCATAATTATGGGTGATTTTAGGGGGATTTTCGGAATTTAGGAAATAGAAATAATAAAATAAATAAAATAAAAATAAAATAAAAATAAAGGTGCATGAGCCAAGGATTGAACCTTGGACCTTTTGTACATCCATGTAAGCCTTAACCAACTCACCTAGCAAGGGATTTCTATGAGGAAATGAATTGGATATAAGTTAAGATTAAGAAGAAGATGAAGAGTCATAGACAGACTCTTCATTTGCCTCCTTAATGGGCTATTAAAGGGGCGTTTTGGGAGTTACCTCTTCTTCCCATTACTTGCATTTTCGAAACTCTTCCTCCCCTCATTCTTGCCGAGCACCAAGAAGGGGTTTCCCCTTGGGAAAACTCCACAATAAGGTCCTACCACCAAGATCTAAAGGTTTCCTAAGGTTCCAAGGCTAGGGGTGATCAAGAGACAACAAGTCTTCATTCTTCTTTCCATCTAAGGTCTAAAAATCAAGAAACCCTAAGGTAAGACTCCCTCACCTGTGGTATAATAGTTCCCTATGATTTCCATGATTTTTAGCATGATATATTGGTTAGTTTTTGGATTTGATGTTGAAAGGAAGAAAAACTAAGAACCTTAACTTTAAGGGATTTGGCCACCATGATTTACAGGTCTATAATTATACTAAAAATCATGATAATGTTATTTAATGTTCCCTTATGATGTGTAGAGGTTAAGTATAATTTTTGGGGATTTTTGGAGTACCCTAGGACACCATAGGGTTTCGGCCAACATGAAGGAAAGAAAACTAAGAACCCTAAGTTTAAGGGTTTCGGCCACCATGATTTAAAGGTCTATACTTATGCCAAAAATCTTGATAATGTTATTTAATGTTTCCTTCTGATGTTTAGAGGTTAAGTATAATTTTTGGGAATTTTTGGAGTACCCTAGGATACCCTAGGGTTTCGGCCAACATGGAAGAAGCAATGCAAGCACCCTAGGATACCCTAGGGTTTCGGCCACAATGTTTAAGGGTCCATGATGATGCTAAAAATCTGTATAATGTTATTTAAGGTTCCCTTATGATGTTTAGAGGTTAAGTATAATTTTTGGGAATTTTTGGACTACCCTAGGATAACCTAGGGTTTCGGCCAACATGAAGGAACCTAAGCAAGCACCCTAGGACACCCTAGGGTTTCGGCCGCCATGTTTAAGGGTCTAAAATGATGATAAAAATCCCAATCATGATGTTTAATGTACTCTCATGATGTCTAGAGGTTTAATACAATTTTTGGGAATTTTTGGGGTACCCTAGAGACCCCATATGTTTCGGCAAACCTCAAGGACCCAAGGGTTAGGGTTGAGCCTTTAACTTCAAGTATATGTTTATGTGTTGCCATGATAAGTATGATAAGTTTATGTTCAAGATATGAATGATGCCATGATAAGAATGATAGGGTTATGATCATGATAAAAATGATGCTATGATATGTTAGGTTCATGATATGAATGATGCCATGTTAAGTATGTTATATTTATGTTTAAGAATGAAAATGATGCCATGTTTAAGAATGAAAATGATGCCATGTTAAGAATGAAAATGATGCTATGATATGTTAGGTTCATGATATGAATGATGTCATGTTAAGTATGTTATGTTTATGTTCATGATGAGAATGATGCATGTCATGTCTTATGAATGAAGTTAAAGTACATGCCTTTAAGGCACAGCTATGATGTTAAGTATGCTGAATGACAAGTATGATGAATGAATGATGATGAACGACAAGTATGATGAATGACAGATGATGCTTATGTCTTTAAGGCATAAATATGCTAAACGGCACGGTCGATGGTTGACGGTACGACGGTCGAGAGGACTGGTAAATGGGCCGGTAGACGGGCCGAGCCGTAACAAGTTATGCTATGTTAAGTATGTTATGAATGGATGATGAATGATGACACATGAAAAGTATTTTACTTTATGTATGGGCTTGTACCGGACCGAAGTATGGGTCCAAGGGATGGGCACCTTAAGAACGCCCCGGTTTTGGACTACCAGAGCTGTCCACGGTTCTGGCCCTACGGGAGCTGGGCAACAGGGATGGGCACCTTAAGAACGCCTCGGTTTGGGGACTACCGACTATGCTGTCCTTACCCTAGTAGGTTGGGGCTCGCGACCTCGGACTTGCTAGGGATGCGCGCTATGATGTATGTATGTGGTACAAGCCGGGGACCCCAAATGATGTATGATGATTATGTTTAAGCATTTAAAAGTATGTTTTAAAAGTTAAGCATCCCTTATGTATATGCATTCCACTCATGCATCCATTCATGTTATGCATTATGCAATGTTGATAAGATTTTATGCTTATGTTTCATGTTAAGAAGTATGCATGAGAATGAATGATCTATGCCATGATTATGTTAGGAAGAGGTTCATACGCTATGATAGGTTTTATGCCATGCTTAGAATGTTCACTATGTTTATGAATTATGCCATGAATTATGCCATGCTTAGAATGTCTATGATGTGTATGTTTATGCCATGAATTATGCCATGCTTAGAATGTTCACTATGTTTATGATCTATGCCATGAATTGTGTTCACTATGTTTATGAATTATGCCATGCTTAGAATGTCTATGATGTTTATGTTTATGCCATGTATTATGTCATGCTTAGAATGTTTATGATGTTTATGTTTATGTCATGTATCATGCCATGCTTAGAAGGTTACTATGATTATGTTCATGCCATGCTATGTATACGACAAGTGACGTAAGATGTTATGTTCTAAGTAGAGCACCAAGTATGTTAATGTTTTATGTGCTCATTATGAGATGATGAATGATGAATGGTTTTGTGAGTAGGAAAGAGTCTTACTAAACCTGTGTGCTTATAGTCTTATTTCCTTATACCGCAGATCATTCAAGGGGACAATGAAGGAAGCAGCAGGAGGGCAAGAACGCATGTGTGTCGTAGTGACTTGGCCCAGGAAACTATATGTTTACTTATATGTTTGAATAATGACTTATGGAACCTTATGATATGATGTTATGTGAGACATGATATGATGCTTAAGTTCAAAGTTAATATGCTAAGGTTCCCATGTCAAGAAGTTAAGAATGGTAGCAGGGCATGTATAAGTTTAGTTATTTCGCTGCCTTATGATGTCTACATGCCCTAAGCATGTTAACGTAACGCCGCCTAGGAAAAAAAAAAGCGGGCGTTACACTAAGCTTCATACAAGACACTGTTAGATGTATACTAAAAGACTTGTCTTTTTATATATGATCATCTACATTTTAAAAGAGAATCACAACAACACAATTGCATGTTTATATTAGTATATGCATAACCATCGCATACTCTGCATTGTAGATAACATGGTGTGTGGTGACACATGGAAGCTCATGTTATCAGTCCCTTGCATAGTATAAGTAGAGGCTCACAACCGAGATGGAGTTGGACAAACCATCGGGATGGTTGTAGTGTAATTAGGTGTGATTTATCTTGACAATAGAATTACACTAGTGTGCATTGTGTGCATTGAGCAGAACCAAAATATAGGTGATCTAATTTGTACTGACTTAATAATTGGATCGAACCTTGGATTTATTATGGAGTACAATCTCTAAATCCCAATATAATAATGGGCGCGTATATTTAGTATTTTATTTCTTTGATTTACCAATGGGCGAGATTTATTCTGTTAAATCGATAGGCCCGATAAGTTGGGAAATAATATTAATTATATGGTGTGTCATTGATTATTGACGGAATCCCTGTCATGGTGAGTTGGGATAATGATGCCCCCTTGATAAGCTCATCAGGATCATCATGTTAAACCCTGCAGGTGGATTTGATCCAACATGATGATAAGGTTCACTGGTACTAGTCAAGGAGTTAGAAGTTGATTAATTAAAATTGTCAGTAATTTAAATTAATCGACGGGCATACGATATCTTAAACATGGGTAGCTGGATGTACTCATAATAGGTGGAGCCCTTATGAAAATATGAGGGTTGGTGAGGAAGTTCAATGGAGATCGTTTAGTGGAATGAATCATTATTAATGGATCGAATTTGGTCCATTAGTAGGCCAAGACCCAACTCCTCCTTTTGTTCCCTACTTTAGCCCTATATATACCCCATGACATCATGAAACCGAAGGATCCAATAATCCAACAAGCCACAAGCCAAAACCATAATTTTTCTCCTCACATCTTTCTCTCTCTCCTAGGTTAAGGGCGCTGGTGGTATCAAGGGTTGAGGTGGCCGGTTGGAAGCAAGGCAAGGAGAGGTTCATCGCTTCTCTTTTTCTTCCATTGTTCACCTCATCCTCCTCCACATCAGTGGAGGTGTTTGGCACCGTATCTGCCAAGGGAGGCGCTTGGAAGCTGGCGGCAAACATGGGATGTGGGCGGTGCCGACGCAAGCAAAGGAGGACGAACTATTGAGGTTCCGGGCTGTGGTTTAGGGAAGAAGAGGTGCTCTTCTTCTCCTTCTTCATCTTCCTCACCTCTAGACATTTGTGAGCGGTGCACCTTGGAGAGGTAGTGGCCGGCAGTGCAAGTTGGAGGTGGAGGGAAGAGGCCGGTGGAAACCCTAGAAGATAGGGTTGTGTTGCGTATGAAGAAGGTGATCGATTTGGAGGCCCTTAGTGATTCTGGTTCTCGGTGGCTCGTCGCCCACACGACGTCCGAGAGGGGAGGGACATAAGGTAGAAGACTTCAAGGTAAAGGAGGGTATAAATTTTTTCCTTGGCTCCTTGATTAGTTTTATCATTTTATGTGTTGTTTTAATTAATTATTATGTTCTTAATTATTCATTAATCATTGATAATAATTAATTATTGGACCCCAATATTAAACACAAAAACTGGTGTACCATTGGTTGACTTTTTCGCGGTCGATCGGTTAGGCGAATTACAAGGCTCGATCTTTGAGATTGGCCAAGTTGTAATTCGAATCGATCGATACGATGACGAGACGGTCGTTTGGGAGACGGGTCTCCATTCGGATTAATTTTTAATCCGTAGACATGGAGAGGTCTCTCAAGGATGACGAAGTATTCACTTAGGAAACCTGCCAAGCTAGACCCTTCAATTGGTATCAGAGATGAGGTTTCCGTTTTTGTGTGTTTAGGATTCGGTTAATTATTTGTACATTATCATTTATATTATTTTTTCTGGATGATATATGGATGTACGTAGGCTAACTCATTGTTGTAGGCACTAGATTCCAACTTATCATGGCTTAAATAATGGTTGTGTGATTGATTGTCCAATTTTTGTAATTAATTAAATCCTCGAGCTTGACAAGGCTAGAAAGGTATTTAATTTTTATAATTAAATACGACACTTGTTTAGCCAAACTTTTTATTTTCATTCGATCTAGATATTGTGTACACTCCTTCGTGGAGTATAGGGTCCATGGATGTAAATAATTAGCTAGTCATCTCGGCTCGGAGAACCCTTCAATGGCGGCTTGCGCATGTTGTAGGGAGGAGCGGACGAGGTGATGTCACGACTGGAGGCGCATTGGAGACCAAGGCCATGATAGTTGGAAAAATCTAGGATTTTTCTATTTTATTATGTTGGTTTATGTGCTTGTCGTGTGTGTGCATGTAAAATTCCTCAAATTAAATAACAAAGTGAGAGAGGGACCCTAAGGGTCTCGTCGCCTCCATTACAATCTGGCAAGTGATTCAAACAAGCTCGCGCGTCGGCTCTGAGTGCCTTCCTCCAGAACGGATAGACATGTTCTGCGGATCACTTGATCAGAAAAGATTATAGAAAGTTATTGAAGAGCGTGTGATTTTCCACAACGGAAGACACATAATCGAAAATAATTTTCTTAATGTCGTGTAATAGTAAACACATAGATGCAAATATTAGTATCCTCCACAACGAAGTCACTGCTATTATTTGTAGGGCCGATGTGAACCAACTATTAATCTTGTTTGTCAAAAATTTAGGTTGACAAGATAATAAGATTATTGGGTAAAACCTCCTCTAACGAATGTAAAATTCGTATACGCCCACACTAACGTGGCATGCGAATTCTCATCGTTTGAGGTGTTGGTTGATTTCAAAAATTTATTGTTTGAGGAATCATTTATTTTCGAAATCTAAAGTTATGATTATTGTGATTCTCAGGTAGTTTCACAATGGCCATTGACCCACTATCAACCATACTTAAGGAATACAAACTTACTGGACCCAATTACAAAGACTGGAAAACAATCCTAGACATTGTCCTTACTGCTGAAGAGTACAAATATGTGCTCTTCGATGAATGTCATGAAAAGCCGGGTGAGAACTCTAGTGAAGAGCAGAGGAAACACTTTAAGAAGTGGGTCAAGGCAGATGAGATGGCGCAGTGATACATTCTGGCATCTTTGTCGTATTGTTAGGATGTATACTAAATGCCTTGGTTTTTTTGTATGGTCATCCACATTTTGAAAGAGAATCACAACACAGATGCGTATTTATATTAGTATATACATAAAAGTCCAATACTTTACATTGTAGATAACATGGCGTGTGGTGACACACAGAAAATCATGTTATCAATTCCTTGCCTAGTATAAGTAGAGGCTCACAACTGAGATGGAGTTGGACAAACCATCGGGATGGTTATAGTGTAATAAGGTGTGTTTTGTCTTGACTATAGAATTACACTAGTGTACTTTGTGTGCGTTGAGTAGGATCAAAACCAGAGGTCATCCAATTTGTAGTGACTTGATAATTGGATTGGACCTCGGATTTATTATGGAGTACACTCTCTAAATCCCCGATATAATAACAGACACATATATTTAATTATTATTTCTTTGATTTACCAATGGGCGAGATTTATTCTGCTAAACCGATTGGCCCGGTAA
Source organism: Boesenbergia rotunda (assembly GCA_024364735.1). Classification (NCBI taxonomy): domain Eukaryota; kingdom Viridiplantae; phylum Streptophyta; class Magnoliopsida; order Zingiberales; family Zingiberaceae; genus Boesenbergia; species Boesenbergia rotunda. Next base: position 165,405 of record JAGFNQ010002661.1, read on the forward strand.
GGTAGGAAATAATATTAATTATATAGTGTATCATTGATTATTGACGGAATCCGTGTCCTGGTGAGCCGGGATGATGATGCCCCCTTGATGAGCTCATAAGGTTCATTATGTTAAACCTTGCAGGTGGATTTGATCCGACATGAGGATCAGGTTGAGTGGTATTAGTCAAGGAGCCAGAAGTCGATTAATTAAAATTGTCAGTAATTTAAATTAATCGATGGACATTCGATATTTTAAATAGAGATGACTCATAATAGGCGGAGCCCTTATGTAAATATGGGGGTTGGTGAGTGTAACGACCCAGAAAATTCTCTTAATATTTTATGAAAATATTGAGCATATTTAAATAATTTTTCGAAGGACCTAGAGGTATTAATACCAACTTTGGCCTAGAAAACCCATGTTTTCTCATTTAAATTGAGAAAACTCAGCACTAATGGGTCTTATATGGGCTTTTTAGTACCATAACTATAGGGGGATTTTAGGTAGAGATTAGTATAAATATAAGTAGGATTTAATTAGACATATTAGCATGATTATGGGTAAGTCTTAGCTTAATTTTCCTATGTAAATGGAGACATTAGGTTATTAATGGGCCTTAAATGGGTCCCAAAAATAGGTCTTATTAGGTAAAAATTAATATAAATATAAAAGGATTTTATTTAGGAATATTAGCATAATTATGGGTGATTTTAGGGGAATTTTCGAAATAAAGGGGAATTTTCGAAAATAAGAAAAAAGGATTTAAATAAAATAAAAATAAAATAAAAATAAAGGTGCATAGGCCAAGGATTGAACCTTGGACCTCTTGTACTACCATGAATGCTTTAACCAACTCACCTAGCAAGGAATTCTTATGAGGAAATGAAGTGGATGGTGGTTAAGGAGTAGAAGAAGATGAAGGACCATGGAGAGACTTTTCATTTACCTCTTTAATGGGTGATAAATAGGGGGTTTGGGAGTTACTTCTTCTTCTCATTCCTTGCATTTTCGAAACTCATTCTCCCCTCATCCTAGCCGAACACCCAAGGAAAGGTTCTCCCTTGGAAAAGCTCCACAAGGGGTCTTATCTCCAAGGTCTAAGAGTTTTTCAAGGATACAAGGACAAGGGTGTGCAAGGGTCCAAAGATCTTACCATTTCCTCCTCTTTCAAGGTTCGAAAAATCAAGAGAATATAAGGTAAGACTCCCTCACCTGTGGTATAATAGTTATCTATGATTTCCATGATTTTTAGCATGATATATGGGTTAGTTTTTGGATGTGATGTTGAAAGGAAAGAAAACCAAGGTCCCTAAGTTTATGGGTTTTGGCCACCATGATTTAAAGGCCTATAATTATGCCAAAAATATGTATAATGTTATGTGATGTTCCCTTATGATGTTTAGAGGTTATGTATAATTTTTGGGAATTTTTGGAGTACCCTAGGACACCCTAGGGTTTCGGCCAACATGAAAGAAATAAAACCAAGGACCCTAAGTTTAAGGGTTTCGGCCACCATGATTTAAAGGTCTATAATTATTCCAAAAATATTCATAATGTTATGTGATGTTCCCTTATAATGTTTAGAGGTTAAGTATAATTTTTGGGAATTTTTGGAGTACCCTAGGACACTCTAGGGTTTCGTCCAACATGAAAGGGACAAAAACCAAGGTCCCTAAGTTTATGGGTTTCGGCCACCATGATTTAAATGCCTATAAATATGTTAAAAAATCTTTATAATGTTATTTAATGTTCCCTTATGATGTGTAGAGGTTAAGTATAATTTTTGGGAATTTTTGGAGTACCCTAGGACACTCTAGGGTTTTGGCCAACATGAAAGGGACAAAAACCAAGGTCCCTAAGTTTATGGGGTTCGGCCACCATGATTTAAATGTCTATAAATATGTTAAAAATCTTTATAATGTTATTTAATGTTCTCTTATGATGTGTAGAGGTTAAGTATAATTTTTAGGAATTTTTGGAGTACCCTAGGACACTCTAGGGTTTCGGCCAACATGAAAGAAACAAAACCAAGAACCCTAAGCTTGAGGGTTTCGGCCACCATGATTTATGTATCTATAACTATGCTAAAAACCTTGATAATGTTGTTTAAATGTTCTCTGATGATTTTAGAGATTAAATACAAGTTTTGAGAATATTTGGGGTACCCTAGAGACCCTATATGTTTCGGCCAACCTCAAGGACCCAAGGATTAGGGTGAGTTCTAAACTTTAAGTATACATTTGATATGTTGTAATGATATAAGGGTGATGGGGGGTGATTATGTAAATTTCCACACGGTCTAGAGACTCTATAAGTTTCGGCCAAGAAGGATTAATAAGGAAAAAGTTATGATTTATTTCAAGTAAGGGCTTCAGTGGCTCTATGGTAAAATGTGATTAGTGTCTTATAATTGATTGGGGATTTTAATGGAATTTTTCCATACTCCAATGGGCCTTATGGATTTCGGCCAAGGCAGGTATCTAGGGTTTTGGGATGGAGTTAGGACCCAAAGAATGATGGTTTATGCTCATTATAAGGTATACGTAAAGGTTCAAGCATGTGATAGAAATTAAGTTACCCATAACCCTAACCTTAAGCACCATACTTTATGTTTGTATGTTATGATAAGAATGATGCCATGATAAGTATCTTATGTTTATGTTCATGATAAGAATGATGCCATGATAAGTATGTTACGTTTATGTTCATGATAAGAATGATGTCACGACAAGTATGTTATGTCTATGTTCATGATAAGAAGGATGCAATGATAAATATGTTATGATCATGTTCATGATAAAAATGATGCCATGATAAGTATGCTATGAATGTCTTATGAATGATGAAGCATGCAAAGTATTTTACTTTATGAATGGGCTTGTACCGGACCCAAATATGGGTCCAAGGGATGGGCACCTTAAGAACACCCCGGTTTTGGACTACCGGAGCTGTCCACGGTTCTGGCACTACCGGAGCTGTGCAACAGGGATGGGCTCCTTGAGAACACCTCGGTTTGGGGACTACCGACTATGCTGTCCTTACCCTAGTAGGTCGGGGCTCGCTACCTCAGACTTACTAGGGATGCGCGCTATGATGTATATATGTGGTACAAGCCGGGGACCCCAAATGTTATGATGATTATGTTTGAGCATTTTAAAAGTATGATTTTAAAAGTTAAGCATCCATATGTATATGCATTCCACCCATGCATTCATACATGTTATGCATTAAGTTATGATAATGATGTGTTATGCTTATGCTCCATGTTAAAAGAAATGTATGAGAATGAATGATCCATGTTATGATTATGGTAAGAAGATGCTCTTATGATATGCTAGAATGTATGTCATGTTTATGCCATATAGGTTGGTTTATATCTTATGTTTATATTTATGCCATATCTCATGCCATGCTAGGAAAGGTTATTAAGTTATGCTATGCCGTGTCTCATGCCATGCTTAGAATGTTTACGATGTCTATGCTAGATATGCTAGAAAGTATGCCTATGGCTGATTTACATCTTATGCTTATGTTCATGCCATGTATGATGCCATGCTTAGAATGTTTAATTATGTTTAGGCCTATGTCTATACTTTATGCCATGATAAGAATGTTTAATTAGATTTATGCCTATGTTTATGCTTTATGCTATGATAGAAATGTTTATGATGCTTATGTTCCATATGATTATGAATGAATGACGGATGATTTTAGTGAGTAGGAAAGAGTCTTACTAAGCCTGTGTGCTTATAGTCTTTTTCCTTATACCGCAGATCATGCAAGGGGACCATGAGGAAGCAGCAGGAGGGCAAGATTATATGTGTGTGATAGTGACTTGGCCCATGAAATCAAACATTTGCCGTTATGCAAAGAACTTTACTTTTGTTAAGTATATGCTCGATTAGTGACTTATGGAAACTTATGACATGATGTTATGCATGATATGAAATGAACCTCATGATATGATGTTAAGCTTGTTATGACATGATGTTTAAGTATGAAGTCTATATGTCTAGTGTCCATGTCACTATGTTAAAAATGGTAGTAGGGGCATGTAAAGTTTAAGTTATTCCGTTGCAGTATGATGTTACATGCCTTAAGTATGTTAGCGTAACGCCGCTTTAGGAAAAAAAAAGCGGGCATTACAGTGAGGTAATTAAATGAGGATCCATTAGTGGAATGGATCATCATTAATGGATCGGGTTTGGATCCATTAGCGGGCCATGATCCAATTCCTCCTCATGGTCCCAATCGTAGCCATATATATACCCCATGCTGGCAAGAATCCAAGTTTATAATTAATCCAATTGAAACACTAGGAAACCCTAGCCTCTCCTTCTCTCCTCTCCTCCTCCCTCTCTCTCCCTCTCCGCAGGTCCAAATGGCAAGTGGAGTCTCTTCTCTACGCGTGCATGCGATTAATCCATCTTGAGGTGGTTAATTGTTAAAAGGGAGCAGTGATTAATTACATTGCATGCAATTAATCTCCATGTGATTAACTGATCGAAGGGAGTAATTTTCTTCTCCACATAGGCTTCTTCCTCTCTGTGGAGAAGCGCTAGGGAGATGGAAGGTTACTCACGCAAACCTTCTGATGCTCCTGTGGAGAACCGCCTAAGAGAAGGAAGGTTGCTCCTTCGACTGCTTTGGTGGAGAAAGTCCACCTGGTGCTGCCTTCGGCGGTGGAGAAAGACCAACTGACCGCTGACTTATGTGGAGGAGGAAAGATGCACACCGCATCTTGTTGATCACTGCCAGTTGTGAGTGTGGAGAGGTCAAGGTGCTCACGACATCTATTCTCCAAGGTCGCTCACACCTCTCTTCTCCAAGGATCTTGTAGTTGTGTGCATTGGATAAAGCAGTCAACAACTTATTTTGTTGTAAGAAAGTTGCTCAGCAATTTTCTTTCGAGAGAAAGCATAAAAGTTGCGGGCTGTAGATTTCTCCAAGGCAGAAACACAACGCATGTTGCTATGGAGAAGAAGATGAGGTGCCGGTGGTGGAGGAAAGGAAAGGCAGGGTTTGTGTTTGGATTATATTCTTCCTTGGAGTGGCCGGCGGCATCCCTTTGGTTAGGGATTGGTTGGCGCAAGGAGAAGGGATCGACTTGATGACCACGGTTCTTGATAGATCGTCGCTCACACAATGTCCAAGAGGGGAGGGTCATATGGTAGAATATCGTAAGGTAACAGAAAGTATATACTCTTCCTTGGCTCCTTTTGTTCCTTTAATTTTGCTTTGTCATTTTATGTGGAAATTAATTGTTTTTGTTGTTTGATTATTTGTTAATTAATGATCAATAATTAATTAACTGGACCCCAATTATAAACACAAAAATCGGCAATCCACTCGTCATCTCTTCCACGGTCGTTCGGTTAGGAGGATTACAAGGCTCGATCTTTGTGAATGGCCAAGTTATAATTCAAAGTGAATGATACGATGATGAGATGGTCGTTGGGAGGTGGGTCTCCATTTGGATTAAATTTTTAATTCGTAGACATGGAGAGGTCTCTCAAGGATGACCAAGTATTCGATAGGGAAACCCGCCAAGCCATACCCATCAACTGGTATCAGAGCTGAGGTTTCCGGTTTTGTGTGTTTATGATTGGTTTATTTTTGTATTTTTCATACATTTTATTTTGCTGGATGATATGTGGATGTGCGTAGGCTAACTTTGTGTTGCAGGCACTAGATTCCAACTTATCATGGCCAAATATTTGACATGTGTGATTGGTTGCGCAATGTTTTGTAATTAATTAAATCCTTGGGTTTGATGAGGCTAGGTAGTATTTAATTTTTGTAATTAAATACGATACGTGTTTAGCCGAGCTTTTTGTTTACTTTTCGATATAGATTTCATGTACACTCCTTCATGGAGTATATGATCAATGATGTAAATAATTTTCTAGTCATCTCGGCTCGGAGATCCCTCATGGTGGCTTGCGCATGGTGTAGGGAGGAGCGAACGAGGTGACGACACGATTGGAGGTGCATTGGAGACCAAGGCCATGAAAAGTTGGAAAATCTAGGATTTTCTTTTTCATTATGTTGGTTATGTGCTTGTCGTGTGCGTGCTTGTTAAAATTCCTCGAAATCAATAACTAAGTAGGGCAGGGACCCTAAGGGTCCCATGGCCTCCATTACAATCTGATAAGTGATGCGAACAAGTTTGCGCGTCGGCTCTGAGTTCCTTCCTCCCCATTGGATGGACTTGTTCTGCGGATCACTGTGTCGGAAAAGACTATAGAAAATTATTGAAGAGCGTGTGTACTTCCCCATCGGAAGGCACATAATCGGAAATAATTTTCTTAGTGTTGCATAATGGTAAACACTTAGATGTGAATAATAGTATCCTCCCCATCGGAGTCACTGCTATTATTTGCAGGGCCGAAGTAAACCAACTATTAATCTTATTTGTCAAAAAGTTAGGTTGACAATATAGTAAGATTAATGGGTAAAACGGTTAGGATGTATACTAAAAGTCTTGCCTTTTGGTTACGATATATCTACATTTTAAAGAGAATCAGATAATCACACAATACATGTTTATATTAGTAGGTGCACTAAACGTCTGATGCTTGGCATTGTAGATAACATGGTGCGTGGTGTCGAATAGAAGATCATGTTATCAGGTTCCTTACCGAAGCATAAGAAAGAGGCTCTCAACCGAGATGGAGTTGGACAAACCATCGGGATGGTTGTAGTGTAATTAGGTGTGGTTTATCTTAACCATAGGATTACAGTAGTGTACTTTGTGGACATTAAGTAGGACTAAAAGAGAGGTCATTCAATTTTTATACTGACTTAGTAAATTGGATTAGACCTCAAATAATATTATAGAGTACGATCTCTTAATCCCGAAATAATGACGGGCATATATTATTAATTATTATATCTTTGATTTACCAATGGGCTAAATCTATTCTGTTAGATCGATAGACCCGGTAAGTTGGGAGATAATATTAATAATATTATGTGTCATTGATTATTGACGGAATCCTGTCCTGGTGAGTCAGGGTGATGATGCCCCCTTGGTGAGCTCAAAAAGATCGTCATGTCAAATCTTGCAAGTGGACTATGGTCCGGCATGACAAGAAGGTTGAGTGATACTAATCAATGATCAAGAGGATAATTAATTTAATTATCAGTAAATTAAATTAATTATCGGGCATACAATATCTTAAACACGGGGATATGGAGACTCGTAATAGGAGGAGCCCATATAAAAATATTGGAGGATGGTGAGGAAGTACAATGGAAGCTTTTAGTTGAATGGATCACCATTAATGGATCGGGTTTGGATCCATTAACGGGCCAATAACTAACTCCTCCTCATGGTCCCTATCTTAGCCCAATAAATACCCCGTAGGAGTCATGATACAAGGCCGGTTATTTAAGGAATTAATCTCTAATTAATTGAAGGAATAATCTTTGATTATTTAAGGAATTAATCTTTGATTAATTAAGGAATTAATCATGGATTAATTAAGTTATTGATCTCAGATCAATTAAGGAATTAATCTCAGAGTAATTAAGAAATTAATCTTTGATTAATTAAGGTATTACTCTCTATATATATTAGAATTAATCATCCACAAAACCTAAGCCTCTCTCTCTCCCTCTCACCTAGGTCACGCCAAGAAGAGAGGAGAAGGCTCGGTGCTTTCTTCCTCTCTTCATCCTTATTCATTTTCCTCTCTTGATGGTGGATGGCCCTAGAGAAGGAGGAGCTTCTTCCATCTTGGGCACGGGAACAAGGGAAAAGGGAGGTGGCCAGTGGCGGTGAAGGAGTCTTGGAGGTTTTGGCGCTGGATTGGAGAAGGAGGAAGAAGCGAAGTGAGGAAGAAGGAGAAGGAGATTCCTTTCATCCTTTCTTGTCCTCTCCTTCCTCTGGTCTTTCCCAAGGCACGCACAACCAAGATCCAAGGTGGTTATTGCCGACGGTGAGGAAAATTCAGCTTGTTTCTCTAGGATAGCCGGCGGTGACAAAAGAGATGAAGGAGGCAACCCACAAGTGTTTAAAAGGGAAGAAGGAGATTTGTTCTCGGTGCTTCATCCAAATTTTCATCTTCCAAGCTTTCCTTTTGGTGTAACCTTGAAGTTGGCCGGACCTTGGAAACAAAGGTGGTCGGAGGGTTGAGGTGGAAAGGGAGAAAAGCTATTGGCGCAAGGTAATCCTACGCATCTTGGGTTTGCGTGTTGGTTGGAAGAGGCTTGAGGAAGAGATATTAATTCAAGGTCTTGAAGACTCTGCGTCTTGGTAGATCATCGCCCACACGACGTCCAGGAGGGGAGGGTCATAAGGTAGAAGACTGTGAGGTAAACGACAAGGTATATTTCTCCTGAGCTTCAATTTTGTTTTGCTATGATTTATTTGTGCCTTGTTGCTTTGTCTTGTCATTTTATGTACGTTAGTTTATTATTTTGATTTGAAATAATAGATAATAATTAATTAACTGGACCCCGAAGATAAACACAAAAATTGGCGATTCAAATCGTTGTCTTTTCCGCGGTTAATTAATCCGGAAAGTTACAAGGACTTATCCTCGGTTTCAGCTAAGTTGTAATTTGGATTAATTATCACGGCGACGAGTCGGTCGTTAGAAGGACGAGTCTCTATTTGGGTTAAAATTTTAATCTGTAGCCATAGAGAGGTCTTTCAGATACGACCCCGTGGTTGTCTTAGAAACCGCCAAGCCATACCAACAATTGGTATCAGAGTGAGGTTTTGGGTTTTGTGTGTTTAGGATTCGGTTACTTTTTAGCAAATTATCATGTACATTATTTTTCTGGATAATATTTGGATGTGCGTAGGCTAACTTTGTGTTGCAGGCACTAGATTCCAACTATTATGGCAGATTGTATTGTGTGTATGTGATTGATTGTATTTGATGTAAATTATTTGAATCCTCGGGGTTGACGTGGCTAGATAAGCTATTTAATTTTTGTAATTAAAAATGACACTTGTTTAGCCAAGCTTTCTATTTACTTTTGATCTAGATGGCATGTACACTCCCTCGGGGAGTATAGGATCAATGGATGTAAATAAGTAAGCTAGTTATCTCGGCTCGGGGAATCCTTCATGGTGGCTTGCGCATGGAGAGGATGGAGTGAACGAGGTGAAGACACGACTGGAGGCACATTGGAGACCAAGGTCATAATAGTTGGAAAAATCTAGTTTTTTTTATTGCTCTACTATTATGGTTTATGTGCTTGTTGTGTATGTGTATGTGAAAAACTTTAACGCAAATAATTAAGTGGGAGAGGGACGCTAAGGGTCCCACGACCTCCATTACAATCTAACAAGTGATGCGAATAAGCCCGCGTATAGGCTCTGAGTGCCTTCCTCCATAACGGATAGGCTTGTTCTGTGGATCACTAGGTTAGAAAAGATTATAGAAAATTATTAAAGAGCGTGTGTACTTCCCCAACGGAAGATACATAATCGGAAATAATTTTCTTAGTGTCGTGTAATGGTAAACACTTAGATACAAATATTAGTATCCTCCCCAACGGAGTCACTACTATTATTTGTATGGCCGAAGAGGACCAACTATTAATTTTGCTTGTCAAAAAGTTAGGTTGACAAGATAGTAAAATTAATGGGTAATACCTCCTCTCATGAATGAAGAATTTGTATACGTCCACACTAACGTGGCCTGCGAAATTCTCGATGTTTGAGGTGTTGGTAGATTTTTGTAATAAATTGTTTTGAGGTGTCAATTTATTTTAAAAATCTAAAGTGTGTGATTGTTATGATTCTCAGGTGTTTTAAAATGGATCTAGACCCACAAGACCTAATTCAAAGAGAAAACCAATTAAATGCCCCTAGTGATGAAATGGATTGGGAATTAAATATGGATTTTGTCTCTACTGCCGAGGAACCTAAGAGTGATCTTGCCGAGTTCTATGCCGAAAAACCTAGCGAGATTAACAATGAAGAGGAGTTCGAATATTTTAGGAAATGACTAGAAGCAGACGAAACAACTAATTGTCATCAAAATCAGGCTTCTTCCATTACCAGTAAAATATCAGAACTCGATGAACTCTTCGGGGAAAATAATCGAGCCGCTAGGCATGTGGTCTTGCATTACTTGATGACAACTGTCTTGGTTGAAGGCATGCCCGTAAGGGAACATGTCCTCAAAATGATGGCTTGGCTAAAGGAGATGGAAATCCTTAGAGGAAAAATTGATGGGGAAACCCAGATCAATTTCATCCTCGTATCTCTTCCAAAAAGTTTTGAGGAGTTCCGCCTAAGATACAATATGGACGAACGTACATATTCGTGGGCAGAACTTCTGACAGAACTCGAGGCGACAGAGGCGGTTTCTCTTCAGAGTTCACAGACTTTCATGGCTCAAGATATTTCTTCTTCTAAATCGAAAAGAAAGAAGAAGAAAAAACGGTCTGAGGCAAAGAATGTGGCAGGATTACAGGGACTTCAAGGATGCATGAAGAAGGCGAAAGGCAAGTGCTATGTGTGCAAGCAGTCAGGACATTGGAAGACAGATTGTCCCCGTCGTCAGAGTAGTAATATAGGTATATTTTCTTCTTGTGTCGTTGTAACATGTTTAGTAGTGATATCTACCAGTACCTGGTGTGTAGATATGGATTCCTCTAATCATGTCTGTATTTTTGTGCAGGAGTTCCAGGAAACCCGACGGCTAGCTGACGAGGATATTGCTGACTACATGGATGACTATGGAGATGACTTTTGCAGTGGTAGTTTTGACTATTTCATTTATGTCTTAAGCATAGGTTGATATAGTTTTGGTTTTATAGATCGTCTTTATGTACTTAATTTTTTGGGAAAGAACTTTGTTCAGTTTCTGGAATAAAGATATTTTCTATTGCGTTTAATTGTTAAAAGTGGAATATACGGAATGTCTATTAAAGTACATAGATAGGCAATTAGTATATAAAAACCAAAAGCACTCCCATGATGCAATTGGATGTTTAATAGCCTATCATCTTAACTAATGTAGGAGAAAGGTTCCTTCCTAGAAGAACCAAACATATATTTTGGCCCTAAGTTTTGGTCTTGTTAATCTCTAATGAAATTCAAAGGTTGGTGACCAATGAGCCCTTGGGTTCATTGGTAATTGGAAGACTTGTCTTCCTTAAAATCTTTGACTCTCATTAGGGAAGTAACAATACCAAAGAGGCTTGTCCTAAGCCTTGGGGCATAGAGCCAAAAGTATGTAGGAATTGGTTCATCATGAGAAGTATAGGCCCTTAGACTATTCAGAATAGAGGTACCTTTATATACCTTGTTTATTTTATAAACAATTATTCAAAGGACTAATACCTCTAGGGATAGTTGAAGGAATTACTTATCAGACATTGGGATTCGATCCCAACTCCTTGTACCTAGTGTACCCCAACAAGATGGTGCAACCATTGGAAGGAAGAAGGTCTCTTAAGATATTAGTTAGGAAGATGATAAGCCACTCTGAGATTAGCTACATTTGTTCAAGTGGATAAGTCCTGTATACGACGCTATATATGAATGATTCTATCTAGGTTAAGTAGTCTCTTAAAATCATAGAAATGTAGACTAATTGATGACTTAGTCTAAGACATGTTCAGATTATGAGGAGTTCAGCACATGTGATGAAAAGAGATATTTACAAGTTGGAATCTAGTGCATATGTGTTAGTAATATGAGAGAAGTGTCCTAAGGCAATCGCCTTATGATAGTAATCATTTACTTTAATAAATGAATATTCACTATATGAATATACATGTGCGTGTATTTGATTGAGATCTTAAACTCATTTACTGAATGTCCGCAATACAATTCACAGCATGACAGAATTTGTGATGAATTCACAACTAGTGATTATCTCTACATGTGCAATTGTGAAGTATTGAAATTGTCCCTAGTCGATGAATTGATAAATACGGACACTATCAATTCTGTGGAGACTAGCATGGGTTATTCTCTAATCAGCTGATTCTCACTGGCTGGTGACATTGGGATGTCCAGAGATAAACATGAATGCTAGTTAAGGGAACTAGTTCATTGGAGTGACTAGCTGTAAAACTTCATATGGTAATCTATATATAGATATGTCAATGAAGTTCTTACTGCAGCTTAAGTGCGATGTTCCATTGACTTGCGGTGTTCAAGTCATCTTGGTCATGAAGACTTATACTTTGACATCTTAAGCAAGCATCTCCAAGGAGGTGTGGACCCAGGATGATTGGGTATAAGCCGAAGTGCCCGAAGATGTTTGAACAGCCTACAAAGGATTCACCACTCCTTGCGAGGAGATGGATACCCAAGGCCTATCGTCGGATTGATACTCGAAGCCTCTGGCCAGAGCATCACATGTTCCGAGTATGAATCTCTCAGAAACATGAGAGTAATTAGAATCCGTTGGACGAGAAAGACATTACTTGGGCTGGGTGTGACGTAGTCTGCCTAATGGGACTGACACACATAGACCGTGTCCTGAACCAAGTGGGTATAAGATGGTGAAGGGAATGAGGCACGATTCATTAAAGCTGCTGAAGGGTTTCAGAATAGTTTCTGAGGTCAACCGTTGATCTTTTGATTAATTGGGGATCATGATGTACTACTAGGTGCCACTCATGATCGTTCTATAATTGGTTAATTATAAACGGCCAACATAAATCGAAAGCCTATATAGTCACACGCACTACGAGTAATCCGAGGGATTTAAAACGAGTTGAAAATTGGATTTTCCGATCAAGAGAGATAAGTCGAATCTAAATTTTCAGAGACGCATCGGAAGCATAAAATGGCTAAGTCTTTTGAAGTCTTATTGGACGAATTAAATGAGTTTAATTCGTATAGTTTCGGCTTGGGTTTGCCGGCCAAAGAGGGTCCCCATCCTCTTTGTTTGGCCGGCCACATCAAAAGGGGAGAACCAAATTGTTTGGTTCAAATTATAAAATAAACCGAGCACGGTTTGTTTTATAAAATTATGGATAAAGAAATTTATATAAAGAGATTTATTTTCATGGAAATTAAAATAAACCTTGGATTGGTTTATTTTATTTTATAAAATCAATAATGGATTGATTTACCATGATAAAGAAATTTATATAAAGAAATTTCTTTCCATAATAAAAGGGGAGACATGGTTGTTTTTATTATAAATTAAGTTATAATAAAAACTTGGCATAACGGAATAATTCATAGAAAAATTTATAAGATAAATTTCTTATGAAAATTTATTCCGTTAAAAGGAGACTTGGCAATTAAGAGGCTACTATATAAAGGTACCAAGGCAAGGCTTGGAAATTAATCCAAGAGATCAAGGATTCGTGCCTACCCTCTCTACCTCTCCTTCTCTCCCTCTCCCTCCTCTAGTGGCGCAGGCCCTAGAGGGCCTCCCTTTGGTTGCCGTGAGCTTCCTCCACCAAGCAGCTGTCGAAGAAGAAGAAGAAGCGTGCGCTACTCCTTCCTTCCTCCCGGAATCTTGATTCCGCTCTTCGTTTAGTGGTTAGTCTTTCCATCACTTTCTTGATATTCTTGTCGTGCCTTGGGAGAATCTAGTAGTTCTTGTCGGCACGAAACTCGTGGCTTTGCGAAGTCAACCCGAAGAAAACTCGGTGTGGACGCGAATAGAGGCGGAGCTTCCAAGGGACGCTACGGTTGGATCTCGTCCCTTTCTTTGAGTTACGCGAGGTATTAAGTAAATTAGTTTACTTTCTGCAAAATTTTAAATGTATGATCTTGTCTCCACAACATAAGGTTGCATGTTAGATACTTGGTTAAAATAATTTTAGAAATTATTTATGCTAAACCTTCCGCTGCACGTAATTAAATTTTAAAATTACGAACCCGTATCCATGTCAACATGCACCTGGTCCCACCAGTCGTATCAGAGCCGGTTTGTGTTCGACATAATCATATAATTATTTTGCGAAAAACTTTGTCATGATCTCAATTTTTGAAAATTTTCCAATTATGGAAACTTTCCTATTCTGATAAATTTTAGATTTAGGAATTTCAAAGTTTGGAAATCCTCATGAAATTTTGTAAACTTTTGAAATATCCTAGTTTCTGAAATTTTATGATAATTGTGAAAACTTCCCATTTTTGGAAACTTTCCAATTTTGGAAATTTCCTATTTTGGAAATTTTCCAATTTTGGAAATATGTAAGTTTTCTTTGTACCAGAAACTTACAATTATTCTGAAAACCTATTATGAAATCTCACAATTTTTGGCACTTTCATTCAAGAAAGTCTAAACAAATTTATGGATTATTAATTGACAATTAAATTTGAATTGACTTTAAATTATCAACAAAATTTTTTATTTTGGATTGAGCCTCGGGGAGCCGTCCAATTTAAAGTTAGTTGTTGTAATTTAATTTCCTATTTTGAATAAAATTGTCATGTTTAATTTGGTTACGCCTCGGGGAGTGGACCAAATTAGATTTATAACAAATTTCTTTTTTTTGGGTATCTGAGCCTCGGGGAGCCACCCAAAGAAAATAATTTATTGAAATTAATAAATCAATAAATAAAATATGTAATCAAATCTTGGAAATTTTGAGGTGATTCTCAAATGATAATTTCCTTATTTGATTTAAGAGGTGATGCTCTTACATATTGTTGTCTCCAAAATTAATTAGGAAAATGGTTTCCTATAGAGTTTTCTTAAAAAAGATTTTCATGAAAATAATATGTGGTTGAATTAAGGGAATCTGTCTCTTAATTTAATAAGATTTGATTTAGAGAAATCAAAGTCTTAAACATGTTATTTCCGAAATTGATTATGACAATTTAGGAAATTGTTTCCCAAAACAATTCTTTAAATAAAGTATGAAATTAGAATTAGAAAATCCGGTTCCTAATTCAATTAATGAGACTTGATAAATTAAGTCACATACATACTTTATTAAGGAAATCGTTAGTACATGACATAATTATATGTCATGAATGTGCTTAGAAAGAAAAGGATGAGACCCAAAACCCCTTACAAAATATTAAGGCCAACACCTTCCAATAATATGGTTAGAATCGGAGTTTTGTTTCTCGTTTGGGTTGATGGACACATCCATGCCCGGCTTGAACCTCAACATGATCAAACCATGGAATTAGTTTATGATTAATATAGTTGGAGTCAGAGGTCAATCCTTAGTTTTGGTTGTTGGACACATCCAAGCCTGACTAAACGGTTGAATGAGCTCCAACCATATTAAAACTATTTCTTGATTAATGGGTCAGCCTTAAGCTTGGAGCATCGATTTGTTGTGCCACAGCCAAGGTCGATATAAAGAGTGGTGTAGTTGGGTGCTATGTATATTGTTGCATACTTGTTAATGAGTTAACAACCCAATGATTTATGCAAACATTCAATTAGTTGATAGCATAAAGTGATAGTTACATATATGTGATATGTAATCGGTATAATTACCTACCTTCATAGCTAAGAATAACTTGATGGCCACAACCATGGTTGTTCTTATCTATAGTTGGATATAAACCTATTTGGAGATGTTCCTACGATCTCCCGAATTGATAAAAAGGGTTATTCAATTCGAAAAATAAATAGGATTTTATTAATGTATGTTGATGCATTCTTTATCATTCTCATCACATAACCTCAATTTGTATTTCTAGGATAATCACCTGATCATGTCTTCTCTGAATTTGCATTCCATTTTGGACACCAATAAGTTAACTAAGGACAAAAGAATTGAAAAGGCACCAAAAGGCACTTGCCATCACTGCGGCAAGAAGGGCCACTGGCGAAGAAACTGCAAGGTTTATCTTGAGTCCTTGAAGAAAAAGGCATCTGATACCCCATCCTCTTCAGGCATCTTCATTATTGAATGTCACTCTATTTCCTTGTACACATGAGTACTTGATAGTGGGTGTAGCTCACATATATGTAATGACATACAGGGGCTAAGGAATAGAAGAAGACTCGTCAATGGAGAAGCGAATTTGCGAGTTGGAAATAAAGCAAAGATTGCTGTTGTTTCCATCGGAACATATTTGCTAAAGCTTCCTACCGGACTTGTCTTAGAATTGGATAATTGTTATTTTGTTCCTTCATTAATAAAGAACATTGTATCTATTTCATGCTTGAATGAAAAGGGTTACCATTTAACTTTTAGTAACAATTGTTGTTACATAACTTTAAATGGTGTTCTTTATGGGACCGGAACTTTATGCAATGGTATCTACACGTTAGATTTATCCGGTGACGTTTTCAATATCGAAGTTAGCAACAAACATGCTAGAATAGATAATCAAATAGACTCCCATATGTGGCATTGTCGTCTTGGCCATGTAAGTAAGAAACACATGACTAAATTAAACCGATGTGGAATTCTGAAATCATTTGAACCCGGTTCATTTGATACATGCGAATCATGCTTAAAAGGCAAGATGGTCAAATTACCCTTTTTCGGAAAAGGTAATCTAGTGGGAGAATTGCTTGGTCTAATACATACTGATGTATGTGGACCAAT